>MU224884.1:812446-852346 GCA_018584345.1 Thuja plicata
GCTATCAAGAGTGACTGTATTATTTGCTACTGCTCTCATTTCTTGAATAGCAGAGACTCTAATAGCATATATAGGCAATAGGGTTCTTAGGATTTTACTTACCACTGTCTCCTCTTCAAGTGTACCTACAACACCTCATATAGCATTGACTACTTCTTTTATTCTTGTGTTGTACTGTGTGATATTTTCACCTTCTTTCATTCTGAGATCATCAAACTTTCCTCTAAGGCTTTCTGCCTTGGCTCTCAGAACATTTTCATCACCTCCATGTACAAGTTTCAACTTGTCCCACATTGTCTTTGAATTTTTTCAATCTTTGACATCCTCAAATTCAACATCAGAGAGTGAGGCTGAAAGCTCTATAACCATGCAGTTATGTTCATGCTTTACTCTCAATTGATCCACTATCAATGGTCCTGTAGGCAACACATATTCAATATCTAAGTATTGAGTAATATCATTGCCAATACCTGATAGGTGAAGCTTTATTCTGCTTTGCCATGAAGCAAAGTTGTCCTTTTTCAACTTGGGCACATCTCGTCTATTCATCTTGTGATCTTTTACTTAGGTCTTGAAACCTTCCTTCTAAGTACACAAGCTCTGATACCAATTGTTAGTAATAACTGAGAGGCAGGGGGGTGAATCAGTGGCCTTAAAAAATTTATCCAATTTCAAACTTTGATCCACCAATAAGTAATTCTCAAATTATTAAGTCCCTACAAGATGTATGCCTTTGAAATACTTGAAACAAATAACTGTCTGTCAGTTTACCTTGTATGTTCTTATTATCCTTGATAATCGATAAGGAATAAACTGTATTTACCGATACTCAGTAAATATGCAGAGTATACCAGTCAATCTATAAATGCATATGTAGAATGTAAAACAATAAAGTAATAAACCATACACACATGACACAAGGATTTTAACGTGGAAACCCTGTTAAGGGAAAAAACACTAGGACCGGTACCCCATATT
The DNA here is from genome assembly GCA_018584345.1 of Thuja plicata. NCBI lineage: Eukaryota > Viridiplantae > Streptophyta > Pinopsida > Cupressales > Cupressaceae > Thuja > Thuja plicata. The sequence goes on from MU224884.1 coordinate 813,425, forward strand.
TTCACTCTTCTGAAGTGAGCCTTGTTAGGAGCCAACCCTATTAAAGGTTACAAACACACTGTTAAGTGTGACCTTGTTAGAGGATTTTCAATACAATGGTTGTCACTAAGTATCTGGCATCTACGCTACCATCCTTGAATCAGTCTCATGACTGTCAATAGGGTTTATGCAAATCTTGCTACCATCCTTGAATCAACCTCCTTCTTAGACTGTCAATAAGCTTTAGGTAAGACTGGTGCTACTATCACAAGTCAACCTTCTGGTAATCTGTTAGGATATACCTTAGTTACAAAAGACTGTTAAGTCCTGCTCTGTTAAGAGACTTAATGCTTCAATGGTTAAACTAAAACAAAATGACCTGTTTCTAATGCAACTGAATTACATATTTTCAGATATATTTACTTACAATATCTTTCTGATCAATGTATCAATAAAATTCCTTTGTACTTAACTCTTTCTTCTCTGTGATGCTGTGCTTTTCTGTCCATCGGTGTCTGCAGAATTCTTTAGCTCTCCCTCAGCTTGATTGATCAGGACTGAATGAAGTTAATCCTTCATCAGTTTCTCTTCAGCATCTTCTATCAGTTCACTCCCCCGTGTATTTGATTGCTTTCTTTCATCTCTTTGAGTTGAATTGTGCTTGTCTCTTATATAGACATGATTTTCCTTAATTTTAGGTTCTTGATTCTTGGCATGAAAAACAATCCAGCCAAATTGATTTATGACTTTAACTCCTGATTTGTCTCATAGTTATCTTCTTTCCAACTGTACAAATCACTTACTTAACTGTGGTCAAATAAAACAACTAGTTAAGTCTATCCTTTAGCTCTGCCAGCTAGATATTTTGTCATTTTCTAATCTCTCTGTTCTGTCGGTCAATTCTGCAGTTCGTCATTGGTGACAACCGCCAGTTCCATCTGTGTAACTTCAATTAGCTTCGGGATCTCCATCCGTCAGGCATTATTGGATCTTGCTCGTCGGGCAACACTATTTTTATCTCGTCGGGCATCCTTTGATTTTGCTTCGTCGGGCAACACTATCTTCTGCTCGTCGGGCATCACTGTGACTTTATCTCTGTCTTTACCGATGGTGTGCACTCTGTCTGTGTAGTCTGTCACTTAGTGAATACTTGACTTTTATGCATTACTGAAAGCATAACCTTTATTCCATTGATTCTCTAAAGTCTTTGCATTATGTATATGACCATACAGATGATATCAAGTTGACATCAATGACAATACAAACCATTAACTGATTTAATGTCTTGCATTATCTTCAACTTAATATAGTCAAACATTTAATCAGTTACATGTCATCAGAAGGATACATCCTCAAGGACCCATTTCAATGGTGATGTTTGGATTTAGGTCAATGAGAGGAAGGATACATCCTCAAGGACCCATTTTCGTAGAGATTCCATGTGTGTATCTGATTGGTCAAAGATGTTATGATGATCAAATTGCTGAAACAAGATTTTGTCATAAGGAACTTGCTAAAGCACAGGATTCGAGATATGAAATTGGATCACTTTCTACAAGGAGATTGACCAAGGATGTGAGATATGTACAAGTGGGACTAGATACAAGACTAAACTAACACAGACACGATATTTACGAGACTGAAGCTCAAGGATTGGGATAGGACAACATATATACAAATGGGACAGACGATTATATACAGGACTGATATGTACAAAATCTCAGGATGTAGGATAGGAGGACCAATGCTGACTGATGCGAGTGATAATGGAATATCTAGGAAATATAGGTAATGATTAAGCCAAAGTGAAGTGGAATGAATGAGATGGAGGAGAATGAGATTGGGATAGATAATGATACGGCTCACTATGTGTGACACCTGATTGCTAGATTTTCACCACACATACTTGTCCAAGGCGCCTGATTGCCAATTTTTCACCATTAGACAATTTATCTCTCTTGACCTTTTTATTTTTTTTTTCTTTTCTTCTTTTTTTTTTATTTTTTATTTTATTTTTTTTCTATCATCAAGGTGTTTGTTTACCAGATTTTCACCAAGCCAATGAGTTTTTCAAGACTTTTTACAATATTTTTGGATTTTTCAGATGAATTGGAATAACCGATCAACTGCTAGGCATAGAAGTGCCTGAGATGAATGATATTGATTGGATCATTTAGGGGTTCTCCTTCAGGAGTAGATAACTGATATGCCCCAGAACCAAAGCATGCAGTGCTGATATATGGGCCTTGCCAGGTAACTTCAAACTTACCCTTCTTTGCCCGATTAGCGCCCACTTACTGATTCTCTTTGAGCACAAGTCTCCTACCTGGAACTGGCATGGGTGGATCTTCTTATTATAGCTTTGCTTCAATCTATTGTGATATACGACCAGGTGGTCATATGCTTGCTGGAACTTTTCATCAAGGAGATCAAGCTTTGCGAGTCTTGCTACTCTATAGTCTTCATCTGTGATTAGGTCTTTGAGAGATACCTGTAAGGATGGTAGTTCGACCTCAATTGGTAAGACAACCTCAACACCATAGACAAGGGAACATGGAGTGGTTCATGTGGGAGTGTGGAAGGAAGTGCGATAGACCCAAAGGGCGGGATTAATTTGGAGGTGCCAGTCATGACCAATATCATTGACAACCTTCTTTAGGATTTTTAGAAGTGTTTTGTTGGTTTCCTCAGCTTGGTCGTTACCCTGTGGGAAATATGGGCTAGAGAAGCGATGATGGATGTGGAGGTGCTCACACAGATCGACCATATGCTGATTTTCAAATGGAAAATCATGAGCTGTGAAAATGGCGGATGGAATGCCATAGCGGCAAACGATGTGGTATAGGATCAATTTGGAGATTTGGATACCTGTCGTGAGGGTAAGTGGGATTGATTCAACCCACTTAGTAAACTATTCAGTTGTTGTGATGATAAATTTATGTCGCTCAGAGGACAGGGGAGTGATCTTACCAACAAGATCGAAACCCCAACATAAGAATGGCCAAGAAGGTGCAATAGGATGTAGCTCTTGTGTTGGTGCATGGATTAAATTTGCATGCTGCTGACAGGGTAAGAATTTTTTTACAAATTCACAGGCATCATGTTCCATAGTAGGCCAATAGTATCCAACTCTAAGAAGTTGTTTAGCTAGGACCATGCCACTCATATGGGCACCGTAGATTCTAGCATGCACTTCTCGCAATGCCTGGGCAGATTCAACTTCATCTAAACACCTAGAGAGAACATTGTGATAACCGCGACGATATAAGGTGTCAGCTACAATGGTATAGCGGGAAGCTCTTCGAATAAGGTTTTGGCATTGGGTGTTTGTTAGATGGGGGATATGATACCATTCTTTAGATAAGCATGGATCTCGTGGTACCATGGGGAGTGAGGACCAACCAAGACACATACCTGATTAATGTTATCTCTCTCATAAGCTGGCGCATGAAGTTGCTCAACCAAGAACTTGTACTGTGTTGCATCATGTGGTATTTCTAGAAGAGACCCGATCGTAGCCATTGCATCGACAAATTTATTTTGTAGACGTGGCACTTGGGTGATTTGCAGATTGATGAAATGCTCCTTCATTTTATCTACCATCTCTTTGTAAGGTAACAACTTATCATCTTTTGTTTGGAATTCATCTAACACTTTCTTTATGATTAGTTGAGAATCACCAAAGACTTGGATATCCATGATGTTCCACTGGATGGCCATGCTAAGTCCTGTAATCAGTGCCTCATATTCTGCTATGTTGTTAGTGGAAGGAAATCCCAGTTTGAATGATTTTGGGATGTAGTCACCTTGTGGGGTAACAAACAGGATTCCAACTCCAGAACCATGAGATGTATATGAACCATCAAAGAATAACTTCCAGGCTGGTTGTGATTCGATCATGCATAGATGTTCATCAGGAAACTCCATGACTAACAGATATGCATCGATCAATGGTGCCTCTGCTAACTAATCTGCGATAACTTGACCTTTGACAACTTCTTTTTTGATATATTGTATCTCAAACTCGCTGAGAAGCACTACCCATTTAGCCATGCGGCGTGTGAGAGTTTTTTTAGATAGCAGATACTTGAGTGGGTCTACTTTTGAGATAATCTTGACTGTGTGACTGAGCATGTAGTGACTAAGCTTTTGAGTGGCAAAGAACACTGCTAGGCATGCTTTTTCCATTGGTGTATAATTTAGCTCATAACCCACCAAAGTGTGGCTGATGTAGTATATAGCACGGTCTTTTCCATTGTCATCTAACTGGGCCAAGAGTGCCCCTAGTGCTATTTTTGTTGCAGATATATATAATATCAGAGGTTTTCTTGGTGTAGGCAGCACTAGAATAGGTGAATTTTCCAAATATTACTTGATTTTGTCCAATCTTCTTTGGCATATAGGATCCCATTTAAATCTATGATCTTTCCTCAGCAAATGCGTGAAAGGTTGGCATTTGTCTACAAGCTATGACATGAAGCGGCGCACTGATTGAAGCTTTCCTTCTAGATCGCGCAGCGTTCTGAGTCTCTTTGGCAGAGGCATTTCCATGATTTCTTTAACTTTTTTAGGATCTATCTCGATGCCATGTCGTGATACGATGAAGCCAAGGAGCTTTCCTGATGTAGCTCCAAATACACATTTCTTTGGATTCAGCTTGAGACCATAATGTCAAAGTCGATCAAACACTGCCTCTAGATCATTTAGGTGATCCATTCTATTTTTTGATTTAGCCAATATATCATCCACGTAATCTTCAAGGATCTTATGGATCATGTCGTGAAAGATGACGGTCATTGCCCTCTAATATGTTTCTCCAGTGTTCTTGAGCCCAAATGGCATCATGTTATAACAGAAGGTGCCCCATAGGGTTGTAAATGTTGTCTTATGCTGATCTTCTTCTGCTATACAGATTTGATTATATCTTGAAAATCCATCTATGAGAGACAACATCTCATGTCCAACAGTGAGGTCCACTATCATGTCGATATTAGGCAAGGGAAAGTCATCTTTTGGACATGCTTTGTTGAGATCTCGAAAGTTAGTGCAGATTCTGATGGAGTTATCCAGCTTAGAGATTGGTACCTTATTTGAAATCCAGTCTGAGTAATCTATCACTCTGATGATTCTAGCTACCAAGATATTTTCAAGTTCTGTTTTGACAAATAATGCAACTTTGGGATGTATTTTCCAGAGTTTTTATTTGACAGGTTTAATGTTAGGATCCACGGATAAATGATGTACTACAAGTTCTAGATCCAAACCAGGCATGTGAGAGTAGGACCATGCAAAGATGTCTGGATATTCTCTTAAAAGAGCTGTGAAGGCCATTTCTTCTGCTTTTGTCAAGGATGCTGCAATGTGACTGAGGCGAGGTTGGTCCTCTATACCCAGAATAACAGGCCGGGTTTCCTCGATGAGAATATATGACTTTTCTGACCTATAATCATGGATGATGGGAGGGGAATCTCCATCTCCTGGTGCCTTAGAAAGGTTTTCACCAGGAGATACGCCTTTTATATTTTCTATTTTCTGATCTGATAGTTCCCCAGAAAGGTTTTCACTAAGAGATACATTTTTTTCTTTTTGATTTTTCTTTTCAATTTTGCGGCTAGAGTCTGCCTCTCCCCCAAAGTATGATTTCAAGTTCAAGGTGTATACATGTGTGGAAGTCTACCCCCAATCTGGTTGCTGATTTGTAGCTCCCATGAAGTTTAGTAGCCCAGCCATGATTTCAAACTCGTCTATCAGGACGACGCTTGGTTGGTCCCAATTAATGAGTTTGGGATGGAGGAGTGGTAGGTTAATGAAGTGGAGGGATAATTGGTGAAGGAGAGATTTACTGTGGAAAATTTCATCGTCAATATCGTCATAAGCTCTCATAATTTTCTCTTCCGGGATATTTTTGAATTCGCATATGTTACCCAGGGGAATGTGATAGGTTAGATTGGTTTCCTTAGTGCCCCCAGTCATGTTATGGCCAAGGCCGGATGTATCATTTTCAAAGCCCAGACCAATGTGCTTTTGAATTTTGGCAGGCACAATGGGGGCTCTCATGCCTTGTTCTTCAGAGCCTAGTCCACCTCCTTGATAGTTCTACTTTTCGGTGACCAATTTGTGAGCAGAGGGATATTTATCTTTGAAGTGATTCAGGATGCCACTATCAGGAGGTGTGGTATCTTTGTAGAGCCATTGATTGATATCAGGTGTTAATTCCTGGCTATTTGGAATGCCATGAGAAAGAAAGGTGGTAGGACCCAATTGCATTAGTTCAGGTGGCTTTTTCTCAATGTAACTGGATGGATGCCCATGGGTATGTGGATCAACCGGGAGGGCTCCAAAAATGAAGGTATCAGTTAGACTGTATTCTCCACAGCCTTGGTGGTTGATCTTGACATTGGATAGAGTGGATGCAAGGATGGTGTTTGGATTTGGAAGGGTTGTGGAGGAACTGGTGATAGATGTGCCAAGGTCAGTCCCAGGACAATGATTTGAATCTGGATGGGAGGTTTCCAATGCATGGTAGTATGCAAAGGGCTTGGGATCTGCATGGATAATGATCTCAACTCCATTGTGTGGAAACTTGATACACTGATGATAAGTGGAAGGGAAGACCTGCATAGAGTGAATCCACGGGTGTCCAAGGAGGATGTTGTATGGGAGGTCAAGATCGACCACATGGAAAATTGTCTCTTGTACTGCCAGGCCCAGTTGAATGGCCAAGGAGATTGTACCTTCTAATGTTCATTCTAGATTGTCATAGGATTTGATTGTGATGACATCATTCATGATATCAGCTTTAGTGTATCCCAATTCCTTTAAAAAAATTAAATTACATAATTCAAGGCCGAACCATTATCTATGATGACTCTCTTAACAACAAAGTTTCAAACCATGATGGCGATGCGAAGAGGGAGGATATGATCAAGCTCAATAGATGGAATGTTAGTGGGTTTAAAAGAGATAGTATAAGATGTGGATAAGTGACCCACAAGGTTTTGAAATTTGCTGGGATCTATGTTGTTGGGAACACGTGACTCTTGCAAAGCTTTATTCAAGATCTCTTGATGGACTGGTGATGTGCGCAAGAGATCCAAGATGTATATTTGGGTGGGTGTATTCCCTAGATGTTCCAATAAGTTATATTGTGCCCTAGAGGTTGAGGCAGTACTAGCACCGACAACAGTTATGTGTCCACGACGTGTGGTAACAACACAATTAGTATCAGTGCCTTTCACATGAATGACATTGATAGATGGCTTGACTTGGGATATACAATCGATGATGCTACCATACTCAACATGAGCGGTAGTGTTACTAATGGTATGAGCACTTTGCTTTCCTTTGTCCTGATTGGATGTTGAAGCAATGTGTGTGTTGGTAGGTCCCGTGTTATTGTCATGGTTTGGGAACGCATTTTGATATATCTTCAGATTGCTATTGGGTGAGGTTTTGTTTATAGAATCTACTTCAATATCCTTGCAATCAATTAGGTCTTGGATGTAGTGTTTTAACTTCATGCACTTGATCTTGGCATGTCCTTTAACACGGTGGTAGTCACAATATTCGTTGGCATTGAACCATTGCGATTTTGGAGAAGAGTCCTCAAAAGGTTGCATTGGTGGAGGATATACTACCAGGTTTGTTGTTGCCATTCTTCAGAAAATAACATCGATAGGTTCTCCCAAAGGGGTGAACGTTCAATTAGGTGTATTTTGATCTCTTCTTGGTCTTCTCTGTCCTTGCTGGACTGATATTGCATTAGTCTAATTCTAGAAATGTTGGGGATTATGTTGATAATTAGGATGGTTAACTTATTGTGGACGTATGGTTTGTTGTGCGTGGCTTGGTGTTGGGTTGCTTGGTGATATGCTGGGGGAGGTAGAACTTGTTGATACTATGGTTGCTGATAGGTTGGTGTGGGGGAGTTCTGTTGATAGTGTGGTGGTTTTTGGTATGCCTGCGCTGGGGAATTCTGCTGATAGTGTTGTGGCTGTTGGTATGTGGGAGTGGATGCTTGAGGACTTGCCATAACAATCTGGACATGTTTAGTGTGAGTGGCTCCATCAGTTACGACATTCTTTTTTTTGTTCCAATATCTGGAGTGATCATTGTTGCCTCTGTCAGGTTGTGATTCTTTATAGTGCTTTATGGCACCATATTCTATAAGACCTCTTTCAGGATCCATGCCTTTGATTTTGATGTCCTGATAGGTCTATATACAATTCATGCACATATGATAGGCAAGCTTGGGATGAATGTTGTTAATAAAGATCTTGATGAGATGTTGCTCGAGGGGTTGATAGGACAACCTTGTGGTAAGTCCTTGCTAGCGCTGAAGGTAATCTTCCAAGCTCTCTCCTCCCTTCTGTTTGGAATTACATAAATCAAGCAGGGAGAGTTCATTCTCAACATTGTGTGCGTATTGGGCCACAAACTTCTCTGATAGTTCAGAAAAATTAGAGACTGTGCCATAGGGGATCTTGTAGAACCACTCAAGAGCGGTCCCTCCCAAGCTTTTGGGAAACAACCTCATGAGGAAGTTATCGCTATATGCCACTTCTTGGCATGCCATGTAGAATTATTTCACGTGGCTCACAGGATCTCCCTTCAACTGATATTTTTTGAACTTGGGTGTTTCAAAGTGCTTGGGGAAGGGTATGGCATTGATAGATCTATCAAATGGATAAGGACAAACTTCCTTAAATTTGAAGGTCTTTGCTTCAGTTCCAGCACGTAGCTCTTTTAAAGCATTCTTTATTTCCTCCCATTGTCAATTGGTTGGTGGAGGATTTTTATTTGCTAGCATGTTGATCCCACTCATGAGATAGGGGTCGAATGGAGCTGGTGAATACAGAGGGTTTTGCGGAGGGTATTGCAGTGTTTGGTCAATATAGATAGGTTGTTGGGGTGATGAGAACTGTAATTGAGGGGAATAGTGTGGTGGAGGGGGTGAAAATGCATGATGTTGTTGTTGTATCTGCTAGAAGTAGGCCTGTATCTACTGAGGTGTTGGATAAGTGAGCTGAGGTGACTGTGCACTTGCATTGGGTGGTGGTGTCATATTGCCGAAGGATGGTATATAGGTTTTCTAAGATGGAATGCCCCCAGTAGGTGGAATAAAGGAGTTGGGATTGATGGGAACACTGGTTTGCTATGGTGGAGGGACCAGTTGTGAGGTAGTGGAAGATAGCATAGCCAGGTAGTTGGCATAGCTGGGTAGATAGGGTGGCAGAGTGCGTATTTGCAAAAGGATTCACAATTTGTTGTAGCACCTGTGCGATGAGTGGATTGGGATTTTGTGCTAATGGTTGTGTTTGCTGGGTAGGTTGAATAGGAGGTGGTGTTGCGGTGAAAGGGTTATACTGTGGTTGTGCATGAGAAGCAAAGGGGTTTGTGCTTTGTGGCTGGGATTGTTGGGGTTGTTACTATGGAAGAGGTTGCTGTTGTTGGATTGGTTGTTGCCGCGGGATTGGGGGGATAGGAATTTGTGTTGAGGCAAAGGGGTTGAATTGTGGTTGCTGTGTACAAGATGTAAATGGATTGGTGGTCTACTATTGTGTAGGTATTCCCAAGGCTTGTATGGAGGCTTGGTATTTATTCCAAGTGGATGAGGAAGCACCTTGTGCTGATTGACTATTTTGAGGAAGTGGTGGTGGAGGAATTGGGTTGGATTGTGCTTGCAGAAGAACTGCTGGCATACGTTGTGAGTGTGTGATTGGCGGAGCAAGGAAAGTGGGCCCTTGTGGCACTAAGGGTTTGTTATAGGTGTCGGTAGGTGGCATGCCTATGGTGAAGTATGCTTGTTGTTGTGGGTATGTTGTGGAGGAAACGGGAGGAACGGACGTGGAGATTTGAGTGCTATGATGTTGCGAACTGGTTGTTGCATTTTGAATGGCCTGAGTGGGGATGGGTGGAATGTTGGTTTGCAGAGTGTTGACTGGTGGTGGTGGGAATTATGCGATGATTTCTTGGGAAAGCAGAGCGACTGTGTTTTGAAGAGGCACAGGCGCTTGCATAGCAATGGGATGTATTGCTTGCACTGTAGATGGTGGATTAGGAGGCGGGGCTCCCATGACTGCGAACAAGGTAGATGGAGGTGTTGTGTGCACTATGGAAGGTGGGATGGATGGTTGTATCATCTGTGAGATAAGAGACCCTACCTACAAGGCTCCCTGAAGGGGATCAACAACTTCATTTTGGATGGTATAAGGACTTGCTCCTGAAATTCCCATAGTTTGTGTGATAAGCGTGGGTATAATCCAAGGTGGGAATTGGATTCCTTATTGCTCAATATCGGTGAGTACCTAATTGTTGTTGCATCCACTCATGGCTCTTACCATTTGAACATGCGTTGGATGATTGATGAATGTTTCGATAGTACTCGTGGTGGGAATCTCATTAGTGTCTACCCAAATGTGTTGGATAGGTAGGTTTTGTCATTGATCAAAGGAATCCATCACGTTAGAGTGATCTAACATTGGGTCAGATGAACTAGATGACTGATTAAGGGCCATGTCTTTCCTCTTCTTAGCGGCTCGTGTGATGGGTGGAATGAAATGAATGTCCTAATGAGTTGGATGTAAGATGCAAGATAAAATGCAAGGATTTTTCTAAAAAAGACTAAGGATGACGATGCTAAGATGACAATCTAGGATGACGATATCTATGATGAAAGGGATGCTTCTTGAAAGACTAAGGATGAATTGGTAAAAAAAGATTGATTAAGGATTGCTTTCCTAATGTATGATCAAGGTGGATACGATTGCCAAAACCTAAGACAGACTTTTGGTCTTCGGTTTGACAGGATTCTCGATCAATGTGAACCAACCTTTTTCTCAAGGTGATGAGGTTTCACAGATGGAGGGGGTTATCTTAGAACAGTGTGTCATTCTAGAGATACCTAAGATGATGATCCTTGACATAGGATGAAGGGTAAGAAACTCAAAAAGAGGCTAGGATACCAAGTGAAGGATGCGCTTTCTAGGATGATAAGGATTGCTAAAAGTTGATGCAAGGTTACTAGGATGGATCTAGGATTTCCTAAGATTGGTTTAGGCTTAACTAGGATAGTTTAGGATTGGTTTAGGATTGCTAAGGGATGGTTTAGGATTGAATGCAGATTTATGCTAGGATTATGATTTGGATGATGTGTGATGTGTTTCTAAGGATGACAACTAGGGAAGTCCTAAATGTAGGCGAAGTGATCTAAGAACAGGAAGAGTGACCGATTGTAGTGATGAAGCTACTAGGCATACTGTGTGAAATCAAGTACGTGTGTTTGGATGAACAACTGGATGATAGGCCGGATTGGTGGAGTGCTCAAAGTGAATGAAGGCGTTGTTGGTCCAGAATTTTTGCAGAAAACAAAGAATTTTGTAGTTGTACTGGACCCTCTCGTATTCCTCAAGTTTGTGGTTTTCTGCTTTAATGATTTCAGTGATATACTAATATTTCTTGGCCTCTTTGGTTATGGCCTTTTCTTCTCGATAGATATGTGGCAAAGGAGTCTTCACTTTCTGATGCTTGGTGGAATGGGATATGAGTTCAATCTGATACTTTTGTAGGCAGTGACTACGACAAGTGTGCCTTGGATTGTTTTTGCTTTTGGAACAAGGGATGAACTTTGGAATTTGTGAGCAAACAATCTTGCAAGAGGAAAAGCAACCTTGCAAGAAGCATGAGATGTCGATCTCCTTGGCAAAAGGACTTCCAAAACTTTTAGATTTATGTACGTTCAAGAACTGTTTTGCACAAGGTTTGTAACACTGAAAACACGTACAAGCACTTTCTACCTTAAGGATGCGGTGAGCTTGAAAACCTTTGTCCCCATACGTAGGCACACACATAAGAGCTAATCAGAATACAACCACCATTAAGCACTCTATGGCTCCATGATGTTGTATTAGCCGACTCCAAATGCTCAGGGTGGCATGAATGTGCGAATTTCTCGGGTAAGTTACTATCTTCCTTGCCCAGCCGCCTATCAAGCTTTCGGGGATGGATCAAGTAGGTTACTAGATTGATTAGTTGATAGTATTTTCGTGGTATCCTCACAATCAGTTTGTACAACGTAACTCACTTAAGAGCCTAGTTCAATCATGTCGATATGTTGCGGAGTTCACCCAGTCTGGACTACCATTGAACACGACCTACCCGAGCTTGAAAGGATATAGACACTCTTTTGGTTAGCACCTTATTTATATACCGGCCGAAGGATTTACCAATTTGGGGTCATTCTCCAGAAGGACTTGTCCTTCTTCTAGACAGGCCCCTCTAAGCAGATTTGAAGATTTTTCAAGAGTAGATCTGCGAAAAAGTTTGAACGGTCACCATCACCTTTCTCTTGCACCAATGACCACGAGAGCCAATGAGAGAGGATAGTACGTGAAGTGAGGTTGCGTTCTAAAAAAGGATTTGTGCAAGTGCACCAAAGACGTCAAACACTTGATTGATTATTCGATAAGTTAGGCAATGTTTGATTTGTATGCAAAAGTAAACTCGCAAGTGGTTGATTTTAAGTGCTCCAAGCTGAAATGTGATTTTTCTTTGTTCAATTGCTTTAAAGCATTCAAGATTTGATTTGTTTGAGTTGTTCAATTTTAAGCCCCAATTTTGAAAGTGTTTGATTGCTTGCGTGCTTTTAACAAAACTAAAACAAAGTGTTGATTTGCTTGTGCATTCGAGATTGAGTGTGATTAAGTGTTCAGTTTTAAACCCAAAGTTTGATGTGTTTTGATTGCTTGCATGACTTGAAAAACTGAAAGATAGAATGTTTTGATCTTTAGGCACTCAAGATTTGATTTTTGGATTAATGGCTCAATTTCTACTTAAGTCATTCAAGATTGATTTCGTTACTTGTTCAGCTTTTAGGAATCTAAATCTGGAAAACTTTGAAACAAGATGTCAATTCTGTTAATGCATTCAGGAGTTATGTGTTTAATTTTCTTAAGGCATTCAAGATTTGTGCATGTTCATTTTAAGCCCAAAAAAGAAATGTTGACTTTTTTCTTTGACTTTTGTTGACTTTTGACTTTTGTTGACTTTGAATTTTGTTGACTTTGACTTTGTCTTTTGTTGACTTTGACTTTTATTGACTTTGACTTTTGTTGACTTTGACTTTTGTTGACTTTGAAACCCAAAATCAAGTGTGGAATTATGTGAGTACATACACTGTTCTTTTTAAACACCAAAAAGTGAAATGAGAATTTTTTTATTAAAAGATTATGTGCTTTCTTACCAAACTAGATGGCTAACCCGTAGACCTGTAAAAAAGAAAAGTTAGTAAGAGTGCATTATTGTAGGTTTACAGTGCCTTCCCCCATGTTTTTACAAATAACGGTCCCAATGATATAGACTATTTTTCAACAAATGGGTAATAGAGAGAAAGTAGAAAGAAGATAGAAGGAATATAGTCTTCTTGTTTGTGTATCAATGATATTCATGGAAGCATAGTAGAGAGAAAGTAGAAAGAAGATAGAAGGATTATAGTCTTATTGCCTTTTTCAACCTGCAAAAGAAAATAAGATCTTGCAAAACATACTCAAACAACAAAAACACTTTAGCTTAGAGGGTTAGTTTGCAAGCAAAACAATGAAAAGGAACTTGTGAAGTGTGTCCCACCGGGCGTGCCAGAATGTGAGCTATGAAAATCAGTTATAAAGAACACAATAATAAATAAAACATTCAATAACTAAGAATCTAAGCTACATACATGATTGAACTGAAAAAGAAAAACTTAAACAATAAGGAAACAAGGAAGTGCAAACCTCCTCAAACTAAATTTAAGCTCCCCTTTTGATGTGTTCATGCTTATGGATGTGTGCTCAAGATGTGCTCCAAGCTTCAAAGTTATGTTCTCTAAACTGACATTATAAATCTTCTCTAAAAGATGGATTTATGATTTTCTCTCAAAATAGCATTATAACTCTACATGGAAGGTGGATTAAATTATGAAGGAATGAGGTTTCTTTTATAGAAAATGGGTGAGGAACCAAAGGTCGGGATGCAAAGTTGAAGAGAGGTCCATATGCCACTAGAAGAGAGCACATGGATTGTGCTTCTTCAAGTGCATCAAATTGTGAGACTTGTCACAAGGGGATTGGGTTGAAAGCAGGGAGGAATATGACCATTTAGGGAAATGGACCAAGAAGCCTCTAGAAGATAAGGCTCATAAAGAGGGTGTAAGAGCCTTAATGAGGGATGTAAGAGGCATTTATGAAGGTGCAAGAGCCTTTAAATGCATATGGATAGTCTTGGCTTGAGATTGTTGACTTTGGGGAAGGGATTGAATTCATAATCCAAAGATTAAGAATGTGACATCATTAGGGAGAGTTTAGAATTAGGTTAGGGTTTAAGATAGGATTAGCAAGGGTGAAGAGGTTGGGATTAGTTTGAACCCAGGGTTAGGTGGTTGGGATTGGTTAGGTTAGCATGTGTGAAGAGGTTGGGTTGAGTTAGAACTCAAGGTTAGGTGGTTGGGATAGGCTAGGTTAGGGGTTAAAGGGAATATTAATGAATTGAATTACATAAATAACATATTCATTCAACAATAGGGAAAAATGGTTTTAATTAATTATTAAGCTATTGGTTGCTTTTAATAATTAATCAGGACTATAGCCAATTAATTGAATTAATTAGGGCTAGGGGATGACATACGCCAATTAGGTAATGTTTAATTACTTAGCTGATATGTCCTAGAAGGTACTAAATATGATTAGATGTGTTAATCAAATTTAGGTGTCTACACACATAAAGAAAAAATGTCATTTAAAAATTACAAGTCACATTTTTAAATAATTTAAAATCAAAATTTATATCAAATCCTAAAAGAAAGGAGCTCTTAAGAAAATCTTATATTCTTTCAAATTTTCTACATATTTAATAGTTTTTTTTTAAATATGCTTAGTAAAAATTATCCTTAAATTGCAAATTTTTTTTTTTTTAAATTATTTATATAATATTCAACATTTTTCTAATGTCTATATTTTTTAAAATTTTGAAAACCAAAATTTTCTAAACCCATAATATATATAATTCTAATTTTTTTTAAGGAAAATGGAATATTTACCAAAACATACACAAAGTTACTCCTAAAAATTAGAAATATTTCCTTGCCTTATTTGGAATATTTACCAAATGGTATAAAAGGTATCCCTAAAAATTAGGAACATGTCCTTGGTTTGTCGGGATGCCTATGTAGAGCAAGGCTAAAAAAGATAGGTAAAGATGGTAAACAATCAAATGGAGCATGAAATCATATAGCTAATAGTAAGGAATGTAAGTAAGGCTAAATTGAATTAGATATATACAAAAGAATACATGATTTTTAATGTCGATATTTATGGTAACCAAATGTGTTGGCTTTGTGCATCCACCATATGCTAACATATGTAATAGGTTTCTTTTCACTAATATAAACAAAATAATTCAAATCAATATGCAAACACCAATATGCGCCCTTGATTTTTATAGACTAAATAAATGTACCATCTAAAATAGATTCCTTGCTAGCAAGGTGCGATATCACTTGACAATTGGTTAGACAGATCAACTAAGATCACATTCTTCTATGGTGGATATTCATATTCATCTATCACAGATTTAGAAAGATGTTCACACTCAAGGTCTTCATGTAATCAATGTAACATGGTAACTTGACATGTGTTGGAAACTAATGTTAACGTGTGTTGGTAACTAAGGTTAACAATGCATGTTTGTTAAATAGCCACATCTTTTGTACTAGAATGTGTGTTATTTTCACTCTCTCTCTAAACCCTATAACCTTAATACACAAAGCTTAAATGAGAGAGAAGTAATAATATGAGGGTAATAAGCCCTTCTCTCCCTTAAGCTCATGGATAGTTTAAAGCTACAAGTTGAGGGATTGCGAGATATATAAGAGAATGAGAAAGGGGAACCCCACATTAATCCCCCTCCCCCCTCTCATTCTCTCCTCCATATCCCTACCACTTTATTATCTCTCTCTACCAATTTTACCATCAATATTGGTAGAGAGAGAGAAATAAGAAAGAAGTAAACCTAGAGATGGAAGGAGGAAGAAGATGAGAGACAAAATAAAAAAGATAGACAGAGTAGTAAGATGAGATGGAGGAGAGGTAAACATGTAGGGAGTGAGAGACCTGGGGAGGGACAAGATAGAGGGGAAGAGAGGTGAACTACCTAGAGAGGGAGAGGGAGATGAGATAGAGTTTCAATGAGGAAGGGGAATACATAGATGAATAAGGGAAGAAAGAGAAGGAGAGACATAGATAAATTATAAAGAAGAGAGAGGGATAGGGAGAGATACAAAGAAGTATCAACATAGGAAAAACCTTCAAATTTATGTACCCTAAAGCTTGTACCATCAATCTTTCACCCTAAACCCTATGTAGAGAGGAAGAGGGAGGGATAGAAAGGTTATGGGAGAGAGAAGAGGAGGAGAAGGGTAAGGGGGAGGAGGAGGGAGGTCTAGAGAGAGGTAGAAAACTAGAGAGCAAAAACATAGAGGGGGAAGGAATATGAGAGAGAAAGATATAGAATAGAGTGTTGGAGTAGATTTAAAGAATGATCGAGGGAGGATAATACAACATGTTAGAAACTATGCTCTTCATAATATGACATATTAGTGTAAGATCTAAATTTGGTTTGTTTGGATCTCCTCAAGACATAGCAGATCTGGAAAAACTCATTTTTTGAAGCCTTTGTTGAGTTTCTAGAAAATCCAAAGGATGACCCAGAAAAGAAATGTCGAGACGAACAAAACCTAGAAATCCTTTCCTGATCTGGCATTGTCCTGAGAAAAAGGTCGACCTTGACCCACAAATGTCACAGTTGACTCAATAATATCGACCCTGACCTATGCTGCCTCTACAGAGAATTTATTTTCAGATCTCGGTAGATTGCTGAAAAGGGTATCCAGATCTGGTCTCAGATCTGCCATTTTGTACATGTAACTCTCAAAAATAGCACCTGCAAATATCTGAAAAAGAGGGTTTTGGGGTGGCTATATAGGGTTTTTCCTTAGTCTAACCCTCATTTTGGTGATCTCCACCTCCACGAATAGCCGAATATAGAAAGTATGTGTGTGTGTATTTCTCTTTTGAAAAGAGTCTTTAAATATGTAATATCAAGATCTAATCTTCTAGATTAACAATCCTAACATAACATAGAAATGAGAAAGCAATTCATAGATTTGAATATGATAAAGAAAGCATACCAAGCCCCCATGGCTAAAGTATTCCTATCAACTCACAATCCATAATTTCTACCCCATGATAATGTCCTTTGAATGCTTGAATGTTGAGAATGGTAGATCTAAAGGGAGGAGCACCTTCTTTCTTCAATGAAGATCTACAATAACTTGTCCATCAAAATGCTTTAAAATGAATGTCATATGTCCTCCTAGCTTGTCCTTCTACATAATCCTCTTGCTTTTTTGCATCATCATTACATCATGTCATCTCCCAATTTCATTTCATCATCAAATGAAGGCAAAAGAGAGTGTTTATATAGAGATCTCACTATAGGCCTCCTAGGGCAATGCAAGGGACCCAAATTCAAATTTCACCTTGAATCATGGTCCAATTACAATCAAAAACCAAGGAGGGGATATATTAATTCAAATATCGGAGAAAAAACTTCCGCATACAAACCCGGGGACCTATTTTAATTTTCAAACCCCAACAAGCTCCAGATTTGAAAGCGGGGACCAACACCTGACAGAGGTCAAGGTCGACCTCGCCCTTGACCTAGGTCAAGGTCAAACTCAACCCTAACCGAGGTTAAGGTTGAAATTGACCCTGACCTAGGTCAAGGTTGACCTCGACCCTGACCTAGGTCAGGGTCAGGGGCGATCTTGACCCTGACCTGAGGTTTCAAGCAGGTCACCAAAAAGTGTCTGTGGGATTCCTAGGTCAGCCAGGGACCTAGGAAGGTGAGGGAATATACCAGGTTGTTAGAAAGAAGGCCTAGAGAGAGAAGGATGAGGCCTAGGAGGACCAATACATAGGTCCTACCTAGAGAAAAGATTCATGGAGAGGGAAACCCAGGAGGATCCATAAGATCCTAACCCTAATTTCACCTAAACATGTAGAATCAAGCACAAATGCATCCTAAATGTAAATATAATATGCAAACATAGTAAATGAAGGTGCTAAACCTACCAAAATGGAAGTGCTACCATTTTAAGACAATACAATTAGCAACAAGTGTAAAAAAATATGAACCAAATTAAACTAAATATAATGAGGGATTGAATGTTATTCCAAAAAATCTAAACTAAATTCAACTATAACCATAACACGACATGTTGACAACAAATCCACTACACATAAAATTAGACAACACAACTTGTATGTGTGATTGATTAGCTAAATTAAAAAAAAATTAGCTACGATAAAAATAATTTTAAATCAGATATGAGTGCAAACGCTCATACCAAGCCCTAGGTGCTTGCTTCAACCCATACAAAGATTTATGTAGTTTTCACACCATGTTCTTATCTTCTAAATTAGAAAATCCTTCAGGTTATTCAATATATATCTCTTCTTCCAAAACACTATTAAAAAAAGTTGACTTAACATCCATTTGGTATACCTTGAATTTTTTATAAGAAACATATTCAATTAAAATCCTTACACCTTCAAGTCTAGCCACATGTGCAAATGTTTCACCATAGTCCAAGCCTTCCTCTTGTGCATATCCTTTGCACACCCATCTTAGCTTATTCCTTACCACTTCACATGTCTCATTCATCTTGTTTCTAAAAATCCACTTCGTACCAATCACATTCTTGTCTGTTGGTATGGGCATTAATGTCCAAGGATTGTTCTTCTCCATATGCTCCAATTCTTCTTCCACAGGTTTCACCCAATCTTCATCTTTCAATGCATATTTCATTGTTTTAGGTTCAAATTCAGATAAAAAACAACTACCTTCTCTTTCCTTTCTTCTTGTTAACACAACAACATTTCTGTCACCAATAATTTGATCAGGGGAATGATTCAACTTTACATACTTTGGCAATACCGGTTCAGTTCTAGAAATTTCTTCAACTGTTGGTATTGGTTCCTCCTAACAGACTTGTCTATCTCAATTTTCAACATCTTTCTCCACTGATTGTACATAAACAAACCCTTGATAGCCTTCAGGTTCTTTCTTTCTAGATTCATCATTTTTCTCAGAAAATTTATCTATTCTTACACCGGCACTTTCCACTATCTTATTTGTTCTCTTGTTCAAGCACTTGTAGGATTTGTTGTTTGAGGAGTATCCTAAGAATATCCCCTCATCACTTCTTGGGTCAAACTTTCCTGTATTTTCATCTCTCTTTATTTAGCATCTACTCCCAAAATTTTTGAAATAACTTACACATGGTGATCGACCATACCACAGCTCATTGAGAGTTTTGTTTGTACCTTTATTCAACTGAAATCTGTTCAATGTATAAAAAATAGTGCTCGCTGATTCTCTCCAAAATGTCTATGCAACACCATTATAAATCTTTAATGTCCAAGGATAATCAATGATAAACCTATTTCCTTCTTTCAGCAATACCATTCTGTTGAGCTTTTCTAGGAGCTGATGAACTGCCTCACAATAGGTGCTTAGTAATCGTGCCCAAAGCCTCTCTTAGGAATAATGTATTCAATCTAAGGAACACTTCTCCCACCATGAGGTGCATTTAGTTTTTCAACCCAGGGACGTATACTTGAAATGGTACAGCACAATATGTGCACTAAGTTCCTTAAGGAGCCATCTACCTATGCTGCAAGAAAGTAAAATACATGAAAGGAATCTATATTAGGGCTTCAGGAAGGGAAACACACTTATTCCTTACTAAAATGAATGCTACAACTTGCAAACTTCTACTGAAATCTATTCTTTCAACCTAGAGCATTCACTAAAGCTATCCTTGCAGGTGTTGCAAGAACATTCACAAAGTACAATGCTGCAGGAATAAACTGTAATCTTATATCTAGAATACTGGAAATACAGAAAGTAAATCTATTCTACTTCTACTCTAATCCACCTACCAAGTGGGCCCCCTTGTTTGGCTTCTACTAATATATGAACACAGAATATGAACCAAAAGTTACTTCGTTATCTTTCAAAACTGGTTACATGAAAAATAAGACATGAAGCTGAAAATGAACTTGTTGAACAAGATACAATCAGAACATTGTTCTTCTTCCCAAAAATATGAACTTACAAACAAATAGTCTCCTCCCTATAAATAGAGGTTGACATCTTTATTCCAAAACAAAAAAGGAAATAACTAACTAAAACCGCGCCAAAGAAAGAGAACAGGAAGCGCAACGGCCCATGACGTGCACAATGAAGTACGGGCGATCAAGTCAACATGCTGGTAATACAGAGGGAATATAGCAGAGCTATATTTATGTATCACTAAAATAGTGGCTCCTGATTTGTGGCAGCCGTGTCTTCTATTGCCATGATTTCTTATCCACACGAAGGTGGTCTTTACGTCCTCCTTCAACACTATCGACCACTCCTAGTGACTCCTACTTCCTGGCAAGATTAGTTAATATGAAAAAGATATTCATGCAAGTAGCTTATCAAATTAATCCAGATGTTAGAACACACATTTAGATTATTATATGAAATACTACAACATATATATAATATTGGCGTAATATGACTTATCTATTCCACCCATGGCTTAATGGTTCTTTTCTGTACTTAACAAAAGTTCAACTGACTTAAAGTTCACAATTGTTCTAATAATACTTCAAAATAGAGTGCAAGGATTAATATAATAAAGATAGTAAAATAGGCTCATCATTTTCCCCTTGGCAAGATGAATGCTTTTCCTCAAGCATTATATCTTCTAGCAATTTCCCTGAAATATCCAACCTCTGTTCTTCCTCTCCTTTGACTTTTAAAGGTGTAATAGAACCCCCTTGTTCTCTCCCAGACACCCACTCTGTGATCTTCTTGAAGTCAGTCCAGTATGTCAGTGTTGATGTCATACAGGGGCCAGAGGAGCATCAGTGGATGCATGGTGAGTGGACACCAGAGTTCCTATCTAGTTTTCCTTCCCAGCTGTATATATTTTGGCACCCTTTGGATAGCTTCTTGGAGGTTGATAGGAATATGTGGTTCTGATCTCTTCAATATCTCAGATAACCTACCCCATCTACTTCTAGCTCTGGCCAGGGCTCTCTAAAAGACAAAGTAAGATAAACCATCATATTCTGCATAAACCTCTATTCTAATCCCAAAAATTTTGTCCCTTGTTTCTTCCTTAACTTTTCCATAAGTCAAATTGAGCCAATCTCTGAAGAGTGTAGCTGGCTTGCTGCTCTCTTCTCTTAATGGTAATGGCTCTGTTTTCTCATGTTCCCTATAATTTTCCAATTGTCTATCATAGTTGGCTTCATTGTGCATCCAGGACATCAATGCCCTTAGGTGGATATCCCCTATGTAGAGTAGAGGATTCCACTCAGTCTCAGCTAGGATAATGAAGTTATGCATGTATAGTTCATAGAGGATATTTTGTTGCCATGAGGGAAGAGTCTGATAAAGACCATAAAACTGTTGGGCTAACTTGAACTCAGAATCAATATCTTTGATGGTCATCATTAGCTGGAACAAGAGGAACTGTTCCTTCAAACACATGGTATAGACCCTAGGAGGTGGTCTACACGCAATGATCTGATTAGCCAATTTGAGGGCATGATCCATTTTCTATTTTTGTTTTTCCAATTGTTCTTTCAATTCTGCAATTTCTTCCTCTTGCTCTATTATGACCTTCTTTAGTTTCTTCTTTTCTTCTCTCCATAGAGTTGTTGTTAACACATATTTATTATGCAATCCAAAGAGAAGTTTTTGTGATGTGATCGGACCACTATCTTCTGTCTGATTTCTTTGCCTCCTTTGTTCCTTCCAAGACTGCTCTAGGAAACTTACTAACCATGTTCTGTTGTAGGGCACTAAGGCATTTTTTGCATAGGCTGACTGATGGATTGCTGAGGCATTCTCCTCGTTAATGACTGGAATATCCTGATGGATTTCCTGGGAACTATTTTAAAAATCACCAGGTTCAGCTTCATAAGTTTCTGCAGAGTGCGGAGGAAAGTATGGAACTGTAGACTGATTTGGGGAATCGTCTGGAATTATTTGAACAGTGGGTTGTTCATCAGATTGCATAGGAGAAGCAGGTTGGCTTATGGAGGATGCCCTAGGGAGCTGCCCTCTCATTATAGGACTCCTTTGCACAGGGGTCTCCATAATTTCTACAGCCTTTTCTTTAGTAGTCTTCTTCGGCTTCTCTGCTGCAGGAGTAGCTGCTGAAGGAACTGGCTTACTTTTCTTCCCTTTCAAAGAAGTAGGGATTTGTGGTTTGGCTACAGGAACTTAAGGTTCTTCCTCTAATTTTCATTTTCCTTTGGCTCAGGAAGAGGTAGGTACATTTCTCTCATGATCAGGTAAGGGCACATTTCCTTGAAGATTTACGGTTTCTGCCCCTTGGGTATCTTTTTCAACAGCTGGGTCAGTTGGTATTACATTATCATGCCCAATTTTCTCATTAGGGTTAACCTATGGTTGTAGGGTTTTGCGCTGGAAAAACTCTGACCATGCCATGGGAGAGGCATCCCTAAGAGATCTTTCTATTAATAGTTTAATTAGGGCATGGTGGGTAACAAAATTTTCATTCCCTTTTTGGGTCTCTTCAGTACTAATGCATAGCATGTTATATACAAAATTTGGAACATTTACTGCTAGATTATGCCTCACATAACTCAGTAATTTGAAATGATGTGCATGTAAATTGGAAAATCTCCCTTCACATGTGAAATATCTGATGATATGCATAGCCAACTCGTTACACGGAGGAGGGATAGACATTCTCTTGCAACCCTGTTTGGTAATCTCCAAAGGAGGATCACCCGGTAGGGTGAATTGAGCCCTTGCTAATCTAGCATCATGAACATTAGGGTAATTTTCTCCAACCATTGGTAATCCAGTAACTTCTGCAATCCACTCATCTTTCGTGACCACTGTCAATCCCCACACAGTTGCCTAACCTTCTTCAAATTTACTCACAAATTCTGTTGTTGAGTCCTCATCAATTTTTGTTAACCTTAGGAAATACCACAACCAGCCACATGAATGGAATCTTCTTACCACCTCAACATTTGAGAGTAACACACCATGCACAACTGGCTCGTGTCTCTGTATTTGGCCTCCCATCTATGCCTTCTAATTTCAATTTTCCTTCTCAGCAGTAGGTAGATGCCTTATTCCTTATTTGAATTCCAGACTACAAGGACTATGAGCTTTCTCCTGAATTTCTCTATTTTTCTTGGCATGAACAATGGTGATGACTTGAATCAAGAGAGATTATAATCTTTACTGCGGGTTGTCACTTAAATTAATTATAAGTCACATCAAGTCTGACAATCATGGAGGATTCGGGAATAAAAGTACAACAATTGTGTGATATAGCACTTAGAACTTTAATGAGGCAAGGCTAAGTACAGATTTGAAGTGACATAAAATCTTTCAGGCGTAAATAGAAATGACAGTTTGGAATTAATACACTTCCCTCCCCCCTACTTAATATTGACAAGTGTCCACACTTGGCAGATGTGCCACGAGGGATGAAACTGGCGTAATGTCATAATGATATATATTTACAGTACTAGATACAATTATCGAAATCTATGTGCTAAAAATGGAAAAATTTGAAAAGCGCGTACCTATCATTCAATCTTTGTACATGCCAGAAAAGGTGGCGAGAGTGGTACAAAAGTGGCGGTGGCTTATGTCAGCGTACCTGGCTTCTTATTGAAATAATTTTAAAGGAATAAATGATGATGACGCGGAAGGTGGGTGGGTGGTAGATTAAAGAAATGAGATGAGTTGGAAAGTAGAAATAGAAAGTGAATGGAAGAATGTACTTCATGTGAACATGAAGCATTTATTATGGACATGCTCGATGGATTTTACTGAAGAGCTTCAGGAAGAAGGTTCGCACCCTCTGCTGCAGGAAGTGTTACCTGTTGCTCATTTAGTTTTTGTTGTTTGAATTGCGGCAAGTGTGATACAGCTTTAGCCGATGTCCATTGACTATAAGCTTGAAGTGTACTGGATCAATTGTGGTCAACTAGATGGATCCATTGGTGAAAACATGGCTTATTTCATATGGCCCCAGCCATCTTGTCTGCAACTTTCCTAGTATTTCCTTGAATCTTGAATCATACATCGATGTCCAGTCTCCAACTTGAAATTGTTTGCTCTTGATATGCGAGTCATGCCATTTCTTCCTTTATTTCTGAATTAGTTCAGTTCTCTCCAGTGTAGATTTACGCATTTCATCCAGGGAATTGAGATGCAGTAATCATTCCTTGTGTGTTGTAGGAAGTGCGATATTTAACTGCAATATTGTCCTCAATGTTTTGTATTCAAATTCAACTAGTAGCATAGCTATTTTTCCATACAATAGTTAAAATGGAGTGAATCCTGTAGTGGTCTTCCAAGTTGTTCTATACACCTAGACGGCTTCTGATAGTCGGTTGCTCTAGTCCCGGCGATGCAGATGAACTATCTTTGTTAGGATGGCTTCTATTTCCTGATTTGTAACTTCAGCCTGTCCATTGGCTTGAGGGTGATAAGGGTTGGACTTCTTATGTCTGATATTGTATTATTTCATGAGCTCTATTGTTAAATTGGAAGTGAATTGGGTGCCTTGGTTAGTTACAAGCTCTCTCGGTACTCCATATCTTGTGAAAATCTCATCATACAAAAATTCTACAACTTTATGGTCTCGGGCATGTTTCATAGCTTTGACTTTGACCCATTAGGTCAAATAATCGGTGCACACCAGGATGTAATACTTCCCATTGGATGGAGGGTCTATTGGACCAATGAAGTCCATACCCCATTTGTCAAATAGAGTGACCACCACTTGTGGATTTAATGGCATTTCATCAGACTTAGTCGGTCTGCCCATTCTTTGACATTTGTCACACTTTCTTGTATAGCTGGCTGCATCCTTGTGAAGTGTAGGCCAATAATATCCAGTTGTTAAAATCTTTTGGGTTGTTCTTTTTGCTGCAAAGTGCCCCCCACATGATTCATCATGACAGGCATGGAGAATGTCATATGTCTCATCTTCTCTCACACATATGCGCATTACTTGATCAGGTCTAGTATAAAATAGCATGTTATCAATCCAAAGAAATTAAAACTTTTTTCAACCAGTACTCTTCTTTCTTTGTAAGAAAAATGTGTTGGAACTTTGTTAGCTGCGAGGTAATTAGCTATGTCAGCATACCATGGACTTTGGATAGCAATATGAAACAAATTCTCATATGGAAATGCATCATCTATCAGAGTAGTATCTTGTTTTGTATGGTGGATCCTTGACAGATAATCAACTACTACATTTGCCTTGCCAGGCTTGTCAACTATAGTAATGTCAAATTCCTGCAAAAGAAGGCATCTTGGTAACCTGCCTGTGATAGCAAGTTTGTTCATGAGATATTTTATTTCTGCATGGTCAGTATGAACAAGAATAGGATAGCTAGTTATGTAATGACAGAATTTGTTCAAGGAATATACTACTGCTAGTAATTCTTTCTCTGTCACTGTGTAGTTTAACTCTGGTCCATGGAGGCTTTTGCTAATGTAGTAAATTGCATTTTCTAGGTTACTAGACTTTTGTACTAGGATAGCACCTATTGCGTAGTCTGAAGCATCTGTGTGAATGTCAAATGGCAAAGTCCAATCAGGACCCCTAAGTATGGGTGCAGTGGTTAACAATTTCTTAAGCTGTAGGAAGGATTTATTACATTCTTTTGTGCAGTTAAATTCAGCCTCTTTAGTAAGCAAAGTATACATAGGACTAGCTATTTGACTAAAATTTTGGATAAACCTTATATAGTAGTTAGCATGTCCTAGAAAAGACCTAACATATTTCTGCTTTATAGGAATAGGCAATGTTAGAATTACCTCTATTTTTGCAGGATCTACCTGGATTCTAGCTTTAGATATAAAATGTCCCAGCACTATACCTTCTTGCATCATCATGAAACATTTGTCACTATTGAGAGACAAATTGTGTTCCTGACATCTGATTAGCACTCTTTCCAAATTCTTCAGGGCTTCGTCAAAGGTGACTCCAAATGTAGTAAAGTTGTCCATATATATCTCTATACAATCATTTGATATATCAACAAAAATGCTGATTACAGCTCTCTGGAAGGTAGCTAGTGCATTGCATAGGCCAAATTGTAATACATTATAGGCATATGTACCCCAGGGGCATGTGAATGTAGTCTTCTCCTGATCTTCTGGAGCAATGTTGATCTGGTTCTAACCACTGTATCCATCCAGAAAGGAGAAATATTTCTTACCAGCCAAAGTGTCCATGACTTGATCAATAAAGGGTAAAGGAAAATGATCCTTCTTTGTGGCATTATTCAACTCTCTTTAATCCACGCATATTCGCCATTTCCCCCCTTTCTTAGGTACAAAGACTAATAGTGATACCCACTTGCTATTAGAGATTGGATAGATGAAGCCAACATCTAGTAATTTTTGTAATTCACATTTGACTATCTCTCTCAATGCTGGATTTATCCTTCTTTGAGGCTGGCATAGTGGTAAGCTTCCATCATTAATGTAGATCCTATGGGTACAAAGCTTGGGGTTTAGCTCCAGCATGTCTCTATAATTCCAAGCAAAGGCTTTCTCATTCTTACACAAGAGTTTAGTTAATTGTTCCATTTGCTGAGGTGGCAACTTGTTGTTTACATGGAGATTATGACCAGGGGAAATTTCGACAGCAATTGTTATCTCTACCCTTGACATCTCAGGTACTGGGTTTGTAGCAATTTCACATGGTAACAATTGGCTAATTACTTTAGGGCTTGCTGGAAAGATACAGTCTTCATAGGTACATAGCTGCAGAATAAAACTTTCAGAAAAATATTTTTCTGCTATACACTCATTGGTAAGAATACTTTGTATTACATCATCTTCCTCTTGCATTTTCAGAAAATACTGTCTATGCATCATCATGAGCTAAGCAACAGAATTGACCTCTTCTTCCTCATCTCCTAGTTCTAGTCAAATGGGATCATTCAAATCTGGCTGAGGCTGGGTAGGAGGATAGAGTGCTATTTTCTTTATTGTCTGACCATTTGAAATTGTCATACTTCCTGATCTGCAACTAATTTTTGCATCAGTGGTGGCTAACCAAGGTCTCCCCAGCATGACTGGATAGCCAACAAAGTTTACTTTTGGTGATAAGATGAGAAAATCAGCAGGGTATTCACATAAGTCTAGGGTAACTACCACATCTTCTACAAGACCATCTAGAGTGACTGTTGAACTATCAACAAGTTCTAATATTGTTGGTGTTGTTCTTAATCCTTCTATACTTAGTCTGTGTGTTGTATCTTTGGTCATCACATTAATTGTTGCCCCCAAATCAACTAAAGCATTTTTAACAGATTGTCCATTAATTTCAAGTCAACTACTGGACTTCCAAGGTCTGAATACTTGTGTATAACTACCTTTCCCAACATGATATCCGCAAGTTGCCCTATGACATGAACTGTTTGAGGGTCTTTCTTCTTCCTCCCAGGATTTTTGAGGCATGCATCCTTAATTGCTTTCCCATAGATAGGAACATCTTTGATAGCTTGAAACAAAGGTATTTGGATTTGCATATTTTTTAGTTGCTCAAGAATATCAAAAGGCATTTCCTCTTGGGATATAGGTTTTTCTATTGTGAGCCTTTGTGGAAAAGGAGGTTCAACTGAGGTTTCATCATCAATTTTGCTGGATTTTTGAGTTGATTCGGTGGTATTTTGCAATATAGCCTCTGGAAGAGGTGCTGACGCTGCAGGACTGCCTACAACTTCTGTGATAATAGGCTGTTTGGGTGCAGGCAAAGTAGTACCTGACCTCAAATGTATGTCAGATATCTCTAGAGCGTAAGAAGGATACTGTTGTGTATCAGTAGTATACATTGGCTGTTGTTGTTGCCTGTTATTTGGATTTGGTTGTGGCTGAGTAGGCAATTGCATTTGCTTTGGATTGGGGCTAGTGGCTACAGGAGGTGACATTATTGCAGGAGGTGGCACTGGTGGCGGTAATTGTGGAAAAGCAAGATTTTGGTTAGGCCATTGTGGAGGTCCCCTCCATTGATTATTTTTCTGCCAATTCCCTGGTGGTGGTTGTCATTTTTTTTTATGGTTAGGCTACCGGTTATTTTTCTGGTTAGGCCACTGGTTTTTTTACTGGTTAGGCCACTAGTTATTCCAGGGTGGCTAAGAGTAATGAGGAATATTCTTATAACTTTGGTTTTCCCATTGACTATTGTAAGGATTTAAAAATTGTAATGGGTCTTGAGGCATACCTTGTCGTGGTGCCCATGGGCGATGTTGAGAAATGAAGAACACTTGCTCGTTATCTCCTTATATCTTCACGTACTCAGTAGGAAAATGTTGATTTTCCAGGTTCGCCACCAGCTTGCACTCGCAGTCTTTCTTTTGTTTCCAGCAATGAGGGCAATATTCATCCAACTGCAATTCAGTGTCTACATGTTTCTTCTTGGTAGTCATGGTGTTGAGATGTGTGGAAACATCATTAATGATGTCTTACTTGAAATCTGCTAGCAAGTTAGATATCTCCAACTTAGAAACGCCTGAAGTGCTCCCTTTAATTGTTGTAGACCGATATCCTCTGCTTTTCTTCCCAGTTGATCTGGAGTAGTTGAGACAAATTTTCTTGAGATCATCCCAAGAGGATTGGGTATGTCCCCACCAGCCATAAGGTCCAATGCTTCTAGACAGATGTCATTCACTCCTCTCAAGAAGACTAGTTTCTGTGAATCCTCTGCCAGGAACATGTTGGGGATTCTTCTGCATAGTGTATAAAAAATGTGAAACATTGTCCTCCAAAGTTTCATCCTCCTTCTATGACATTATAAAAATGTCATCTCCCCTTGGGTCACTCCCCTTGCAATATTCTTTGTATTTCTCTAGAAACAGGGTCTGCATCTCATCCCATGTGCCTGTTGCATTTGCTCCTAATCACATGAACCACCGTAAGGCTGACACTTTCAGTGTTGTTGGAAACAGCTTGAGTTTGTGGGCATTAGTGTTATAGTCAAAGCTACGACAGAGGATTTCAAACTCAAACAAAAAGGTGTCAGGATCTTCGGTTATCAGCCCATAAAATTTTGGAAGTGTAGCTCAGGGTATATTCTTGAGGTTTGTATTGTTTATAAAGCTTGGCAAAGGAAATGGGAAAGTAGGGTGTGCCATTACTAGAGGTATCAGGGGTGGTACTTGCTGTTGGAAAGGAATATTAGCCACAAGATTGTTATTAGCAAGTGTGGTTAGGTCAGAATTATCAAGAAAGCTGGCCAAGATTTTAGCAAAAGGCCAAAAACCACTTATATCAAAAGATCCTTCTCCAGCGGTAGATGTTGTAGGAAACTCGGGACTTGCATCAACAAAAGGAAACTCAACTTCTTCAGCTTGCTCATTCAAATTCACAGGTTCTCCTGGAAGAAATCTGTCATATTTGTCTCTTCTTATTCCCCTTCGATGCATGCAAATGAATTCTTCACAGTGGTGAAGCAAATTTAGGACCACAAACCATTAAACTAACCAAAAGACTCAAAAGGTTTCTTAGCTTGACACCATCCTCGACAGCGGCGCCAAAAATGAACTGCCTCACAATAGGTGCTTAGTAATCATTCCCAAAGCCTCTCTTAGAAATAATATATTCAATCTAAGGATCACTTCTCCCACCATGAGGTGCATTTAGTTTTTCAACCCAAGGACGTATACTTGAAATGGTACAGCACAGTATGTGCACTAAGTTCCTTAAGGAGCCATCTACCTATGTTGCAGGAAAGTAAAATACATGAAAGAAATCTATACTAGGGTTGTAGGAAGGGAAATACACTTAGTCCTTACTAAAATGAATGCTACAACTTGTAAACTTCTAATGAAATCTATTCTTTCAACCTAGAGCATTCACTAAAGCTATCCTTGCAAGTGCAACAGGAACATTCACAAAGTACAATGCTACAGGAAGAAACTATAATCTTATATCTAGAATACTGGAAATGCGGGAAGTAAATATATTATACTTCTACTCTAATCCACCTACCAAGTGGGCCCCCTTGGTTGGCTTCTACTAATCTATGAACATAGAATATGAACCAAAAGTTACTTCATTATCTTTCAAAACTGGTTACATGAAAAATAAAACATGAAGCTGAAAATGAACTTGCTGAACAAGATACAATCAGAACATTGTTCTGCTTCCCAAAAATCCAAACTTACAAACAAACAGTATCCTCCCTATAAATAGAGGATTGACTTCTTTATTCCAAAAAAGAAAAGAAACTAACTAACTAAAACCACGCCAAAGAAAGAGAACAGGAAGCGCAACGGCCCATGACGTGCATAATGAAGTCTGGGCAATCAAGTCAACATGCTGGTAATATGGAGGGAATATAGCAGAGCTATATTTATGCATCTCTGAAATAGTGGCTCCTGATTTGCGGCAACCGTGTCTTCTATTGCCATGATGGCTTATCTGCACGAAGCTGGTCTTTACGTCCTCCTTCAATGTTGTCGACCACTCCCAATGACTCCTACTTCCTAGAAAGATTAGTTAATATGAAAAATATATTCATGGAAGTAGCTTATCAAATTAATCCAGATGTTAGAACACACATTCAGATTATTATATGAAATACTGCAACATATATATAATATTGGCGTAATATGACATATCTATTCCACCCATGGCTTAATGGTTCTTTTTTGTACTTAACAAAAGTTCAACTGACTTAAAGTTCACAATTGTTCTAATAATACTTGAAAACAGAGTGCAAGGACTAATATAATAAAGACAGTAAAACAAGCTCATCAGCTGACATATGTCTTCTCATTCCTTGTTCTTCACAATATGTAGTAAATTCATGTGAAGTAAACTCACCTCCTCTTTCAAGTGAGTGTTCCTTCTAGGACATTAGCCTCATTATGTGTGTCTAGTGAGTGTTCCTTCCATGACACCATCCTCGGCTAGGTAGCATACTTTCTTGTTTTTGTCCTTGAATCTTCTTGGATTCTCCTTCATGTCATTGCCAAGGCATATAGAAGCAATATGTCCAATTTTGTTACATGAAAAGCACTTCAAAGGTAACTTACCCTTACATTTACCTTTCCCTCTAGGTAGCCTTCTATCAAATAAAGCTTCCAATTCATCATATTCTCTTTCTTCAGATAAGATAGATTCATAATCAATATTAGGATAACATGTTGAAGAAGTGTTAGATATTTCCTTTCCTTTCCTTTCCTAGATGGTGCAAGAGATAATGATGACTTGAAAGAAGCTTCAACTTTAGGCATACTATTATCATAATTGCTTAACTCAAATATAGTTAATTTGTCTATTAATGCATCAAGAGTAATGATAGAAGTTCCTAGAGATATGTGCTCTTGTATAGATGAAACCCTAATAGCATACTTAGGCAATAAAGTTCTCAACATTTTTCTTACCATATCCTC
Source organism: Thuja plicata (assembly GCA_018584345.1). Taxonomy (NCBI): domain Eukaryota; kingdom Viridiplantae; phylum Streptophyta; class Pinopsida; order Cupressales; family Cupressaceae; genus Thuja; species Thuja plicata. The sequence continues at coordinate 844,975 of MU224884.1, forward strand.
CTCATGAAGATTACCACCATCACCTTGGATAACAACAACAACTTATTTTATTCTCTGACTGTATTTCTCAATGTTCTCATTTTCTTGCATCCTCATATCATCATACTTTCCTCTCAAACTATCAATCTTTTCCTTTTGCACATGTGGATATCCACCATATATGGTTTTCAACTTTTCCCACATCTCATTAGCAGTATCCAAGTCTTAGATATCAACATAATATGCATCTGAAAGAGTACTAGCAATAGCTTCCATAGTAGAATTATGTTCTAACCTTACCTTCAATTGATCTACAGTCAGGGTTCCTGAAGGGATAGTATACTTATTAACCACATGATCCCAATACTAATCACCCATACCTTTAATATAGAGCTTCATCCGACCACACCATACTGAGTAGTTCTCTCTTGTGAATTTAGGACCTTCCTTTCTCATCATCTTCAGACCTTTACCTCAAGCTATTAAGATTCACCACAAAAGAAAACCAAAGCTCTGATACCAATTTTTAGTCCCGAGGTCAGATTACTGAGAGGTGAGGGGGGTGAATTAGTGATTTACCAAATAATCCAAACTTCTCCATCTTAAAACTTAAACCAGCATTCACAAGATTAAACTTAATAAAAAAAAATGAAAATCATCCGCATCCAAATCCATCCACAAAATTGACACACACATTTATCTCATGGAAACCCAAATAGGGAAAAAATGACAGTGGGGATTAGTACCCAATAAATGATGTATTATTCTGAAGTACGCTTTGTGAGGAACTTAACCATGTTAGAAGTTTACAACATCACTGTTAGGTTCTACCCGATTAAGGGATTTACCTTAATTCTGTTAGGACCTTTACCCTTTTAAGAGTAGCCTTGTTAGAGGACTTTAAACACTTGAAAAAGTGTTACCTTGTTAGAGGATTTACAAAAAATATATGTTAGGATCTACCCTGTTAAGGGATTTAGCCTGCTGCAACTGTTAGGGAAAAACATAAAAAATAATCTGTAGAACAACACTGCCTCTTCTTGATCAGATCCACTGAAGCACACAATATCTTCTAAGCATACCTAACTCTTCCTTGGCTTGATCGAAACATACACCTTACTCCACACTTCTTCAACACACGATCAACACTCTTAACCTTCAACTTCATCCATTATATATTGAACTTTTAATTCCACCACCTTGATCAAACCCTAAATTAGAATTTCAAACATCCCACTCAAATCCAACGCGACATATAACAAAATTAAATGCATAAAAATTATTTCCAAGACCTCGTCGACCAATACAATGATTTATGTAGAATGTTGTGTCAAGGAGTCAAACATGTTTTGACCAAACACAAGCTTCCTCAATAATCTTCTCCACACACTAGCATCAAGCAATATGATGCCAGATCATTACCTCCAATCATGAAGACATGTGACCATCTCATGACTAACTCAATCGATTCCACCAAAACCTTAACACCGATCACTGATCACCGATCAAATATTTATCAACTATCGCTCAAGAACACAAATACTGTAACCTGATAACAACTCTGTCTCTACACATGGGTCACCTATCCTACACACCGATCACTCAAATTAGTTGTGGTCACAACTGTAGCATCTGAATATTGTTGACCACCATATCTCATGATCGCGCTACAAGATACAACATAGATTTGACAAGACCTTCAAATCATCTATCACCTGTCATTAACTGTTCTAGCAGTTGCACTATTATACTTCTACTAATCACAACTTTCTCATACGATCACTTCAACAGTAGCGGTCATGCATTAGACATCCAGAGACACACCTAAGTCTCACATAATGATAGCAACCACTGAAACTCACTGCAACCCTTCATTCATCACAACTATGCTTGACAAAATACTAAGAACACAAAGTCAATAATTGACATTAATGACAACATAATATCTGATCATCCTATAATCAAATCTAATCATTACACCTCCAAAACTCACTTTCCATCACTGCATCAGATATGCCAACACAAGTCCTCATGCGCCTACTAATCTTATTTTGGCTAGCAACCGCTGCTCAATTTTTTTAGCAACTATTTGTGGACCCCATGCGGCTGCTAAGCTTATTTTGGCTAGCAGCCACTGTTCAATTTTTTAGCAACTATTTGTGGAGTTGATGATACTATGATTATAAAATATTGTTGCTTATTTATTTGAACAGTTATCTTAAAACCATTTTTAAGCAAAATCATTAATAAAAAATAATTCAGAGAAAAATAGTAGACAAGTAAAAGGTGAAAAACAATTTGTGGAGTCATGTGTTCTTCTTCCCAATTAGCAGTTGCTACTTATTTCCAGCCCCCATTTTTCCCCTTTTTCCAATGCTTATTTTTATTTTTTAAGTCGTCTTTGCTTCACTAAAATAGGAGAAGATTCTATTTTATCATTTTCCTGTCATTTAAAATATTCATGGGAACATGTTAGCTGCTTAAATTTAAACATAAATTAGAGTTAAACAATCACATGGGGACATGAGGTTAGTTTTACTTTTTAAGCGGATGATACTCCATTAAAATAGGAAAAGATTCCAATCTATCTCTTCCCCTTATAAAAAACTTTACATGAGAACCTTATAAAAAATTTATATGAGAACCTTAGAAAAAAATTTACATGAGAACCTTATAAAAAAATTTACATGAGAACACTAAAAAAATCTACACGAGAACACTACGACTAGGAAAAGATTCCAATCTATCTCTTCCCCTTATAAAAAAATTTACATGACAACCTTATAAAAAAATTTACATGAGAACACTACGACTGCTTATATTTAAGTAGAAATAATGAATAAGCAGCCACAGGGTTAAAGGGCACAAAGGTTTCAAACTTCGTGATTAAGCGCATTTAAAATATTCATGGGAACATGTTAGCTACTTAAATTTAAACATAAATTAGAGTTAAACAATCACATGGGGACATGAGGTTAATTTTATTTTTTAAGCGGATGATACTCCATTAAAATAGGAAAAGATTCCAACATATCCCTTCCCTTATAAAAAAAATTTACATGAGAACCTTATAAAATTTTAAATTTTTTTACATGAGAACACTATGAATGCTTATATTTAAATAGAAATTATGAATAAGCAACCACATGGGGTTAAGGGGCACAAAGGTTTCACACTTCGTGATTAAGTGCGTTCATGTAAATGCAAAATTGTTCCATTCAATGAGTGTTAAGTGTTCATCTATGTGAGCATCACGTAGATGCAATTAATTATTCCATTCAATGAGTGATAAGTGTTCATCTATGTGAGCATCACGTAGATGCAATAAAGGCTAGTTGTTCCATTCAATTAGTGCTAAGTGTTCATCTATGTGAGCATCACATAGATGCAATAAATGCTAATTGTTCCATTCAATTAGTGGTAAGTGTTCGTAGTGGAACATGAATCAGTGAGTTTGACTACTAAGTGTTGCTAAGTGTTTGTACTGGAACATGAGTCACACTTGTGTTGTTAAGTGTTTGTAGTGGAACATGAGTCAATGAGTTTGATTGAGAACACTATGACTGCTTATATTTAAGTAGAAATTATAATTAAGCAGCCACATGGGGTTAAGGGGCACAAAGGTTTCACACTTCGTGATTAAGCGTATTTAAAATATTCATAGGAACATGTTCGCTGCTTAAATTTAAACATAAATTAGAGTTAAAGAATTACATTAAGTTAGAGTTAAAAAATTACACGGGGACATGAGGTTAATTTTATTTTTTAAGCAGATGATACTCCATTAAAATAGGAAAAGATTCCAATCTATCCCTTCCCTTATAAAAAAAATTTACATGGGAAACTTATAAAAAATTCCCTTTATAAAAAAATTTACGTGAGAACCTTACAAAAAATTCCCTTTATAACAAATTCTCTTTATAAAAAATTTACATGAGAACCTTATTAATTTTTTTTACATGAGAACCTTATAAATTTTATAATTTTTTTTACGTTTACATGAGAACCTTATAAATTTTTATTTTTTTACATGAGAACATTACGACTGCTTATATTTAAGTAAAAATTATGAATAAGCAACCACATGGGGTTAAGGGGCACAAAGGTTTCACACTTCGTGATTAAGTGCGTTCACGTAAATGCAAAATTGTTCCATTCAATGAGTGCTAAGTGTTCATCTATGTGAGCATCACGTATATGCAATTAATTGTTCCATTCAATGAGTGCTAAACGTTCATCTATGTGAGCATCACGTAGATGCAATAAATGCTAATTGTTCCATTCAATTAATGCTAAGTGCTCATATATGTGAGCATCACATAGATGGAATAATTGCTAATTGTTCCATTCAACCTTATAAATTTTTTTACATTTACATGAGAACCTTATAAATTTTAACTTTTTTACATGAGAACATTACAACTACTTATATTTAAGTAGAAATTATGAATAAGCAACCACATGGGGTTAAAGGGCACAAAGGTTTCACACTTCGTGATTAAGTGCCTTCACGTAAATGCAAAATTGTTCCATTCAATGAGTGCTAAGTGTTCATGTATGTGAGCATCACATAGATGCAATTAATTGTTTCATTCAATGAGTGCTAAGTGTTCATCTATGTGAGCATTACGTAGATGCAATAAATGATAATTGTTCCATTCAATTAATGCTAAGCGTTCATCTATGTGAGCATCACATAGATGGAATAAATGATAATTGTTCCATTCAATTAGTGCTACGTGTTCATAGTGGAACATGAATCAATGAGTAGTTAGTGTTCGTAGTGGAACATGAATCAACGAGTTTGACTACTAAGTGTTGCTAAGTGTTTGTAGCGGAACATGAGTCAAACTTGTGTGGTTAAGTGTTGTGTGGAACATGAAACAATGAGTAGTCAGTGTTCGTAGTGGAACATGAATCAACGAGTTTGACTACTAAGTGTTTGTAGTGGAACATGAGTCAAATTTGTGTGGTTAAGTGTTGAATCAATGAATAGTCAATGTTCGTAGTGGAACATGAATCAATGAGTTTTCGTAGTGGAACATGAATCAATGAGTTTGATTACTAAGTGTTGCTAAGTTCCCTTATAAAAAAAATTCACATGTGGAACTTATAAAAAATTCCCTTTATAAAAAAATTTATGTGAGAACCTTATAAAAAATTCCCTTTATAAAAAATTCTCTTTATAAAAAATTTACATGAGAACCTTATTAAAAATTTTACATGAGAACACTAAAAAATTTACATGAGAACCTTATAAATTTTTTAAATTTTTTTACATTTACATGAGAACCTTATAAATTTTAATTTTTTTACATGAGAACATTACGACTGCTTATATTTAAGTAGAAATTATGAATAAGCAACCACATGGGATTAAGGGGAACAAAGGTTTCACACTTCGTGATTAAGTCCATTCACGTAAATGCAAAATTGTTCCATTCAATGAGTGCTAAGTGTTCATCTATGTGAGCATCACGCAGATGCAATTAATTGTTCCATTCAATGAGTGCTAAGTGTTCATCTATGTGAGCATCATGTAGATGCAATAAATTCTAATTGTTCCATTCAATTAATGCTAAGTGTTCATCTATGTGAGCATCACATAGATGGAATAATTGCTAATTGTTCCATTCAACCTTATAAATTTTATAAATTTTTTTACATTTACATGAGAACCTTATAAATTTTAATTTTTTACATGAGAACATTACGACTGCTTATATTTAAGTAGAAATTGTGAATAAGCAACAACCTGGGGTTAAGGGGCACAAAGGTTTCACACTTCGTGATTAAGTGCCTTTACGTAAATGCAAAATTGTTCTATTCAATGAGTGCTAAGTGTTCATCTATGTGAGCATCACATAGATGCAATTAATTGTATCATTCAATGAGTGTTAAGTGTTCATCTATGTGAGCATCACGTAGATGCAATAAATGCTAAGTGTTCATCTATGTGAGCATCACATAGATGCAATTAATTGTTTCATTCAATGAGTGCTAAGTGTTCATCTATGTGAGCATCACGTAGATGCAATAAATGCTAATTGTTCCATTCAATTAATGCTAAGTGTTCATCTATGTGAGAATCACATAGATGGAATAAATGCTAATTGTTCCATTCAATTAGTGCTAAATGTTCGTAGTGGAACATGAATCAATGAGTTTGACAACTAAGTGTTGCTAAGTGTTTGTAGTGGAACATGAGTCAAACTTGTGTGGTTAAGTATTGTGTGGAACATGATTCAACGAGTAGTCAGTGTTCATAGTGGAAAATGAATCAACGAGTTTGACTACTAAGTGTTGCTAAGTGTTTGTAGTGGAACATGAGTCAAACTTGTGTGGTTAAGTGTTGAATCAATGAGTAGTTAGTGTTCGTCGTGGAACATGAATCAATGAGTTTTCATAGTGGAACATGAATCAATGAGTTTGACTACTAAGTGTTGCTAAGTTCCCTTATAAAAAAAAATTTACATGGGAAACTTATAAAAAATTCCCTTTATAAAAAAATTTACATGAGAACCTTATAAAAAATTCCCTTTATAACAAATTCTCTTTATAAAAAATTTACATGTGAACCTTATTAAAATTTTTACATGAGAACCTTATAAATTTTAATTTTTTTACATGAGAACATTACGACTACTTATTTTTAAGTAGAAATTATGAATAAGCAACCACGTGGGGTTAAGGGGCACAAAGGTTTCACACTTCGTGACTAAGTGCATTCACATAAATGCAAAATTGTTCCATTCAATGAGTGCTAAGTGTTCATCTATGTGAGCATCACGTAGATGCAATAAATGCTAATTGTTCTATTCAATTAATGTTAAGTGTTCATCTATGTGAGCATCACATAGATAGAATAATTGCTAATTGTTCCATTCAACCTTGTAAATTTTATAAATTTTATAAATTTTTTTACATTTGCATGAGAACCTTATAAATTTTAATTTTTTTACATGAGAACATTACGACTGCTTATATTTAAGTAGAAATTATGAATAAGCAACCACATGGGGTTAAGGGGCACAAAGGTTTCACACTTCGTGATTAAGTGCCTTCACATAAATGCAAAATTGTTCCATTCAATGAGTGCTAAGTTTTCATCTATGTGAGCATCACATAGATGCAAATAATTGTTTCATTCAATGAGTGCTAAGTGTTCATCTATGTGAGCATCATGTAGATGCAATAAATGCTAAGTGTTCATCTATGTGAGCATCACATAGATGCAATTAATTGTTTCATTCAATGAGTGCTAAGTGTTCATCTATGTGAGCATCACTTAGATGCAATAAATGCTAATTGTTCCATTCAATTAATGCTAAGTGTTCATCTATGTGAGAATCACATAGATGGAATAAATGCTAATTGTTCCATTCAATTAGTG
>MU224884.1:863443-911013 GCA_018584345.1 Thuja plicata
AAATGCAAAATTGTTCCATTCAATGAGTGCTAAGTGTTCATCTACGTGAGCATCACGTAGATGCAATAAATGCTAATTGTTCCGTTCAATGAGTGCTAAGTGTTCATCTATGTGAGCATCACGTAGATGCAATAATTGCTAAGTGTTCATCTATGTGAGCATCACATAGATGCAATTAATTGTTTCATTCAATGAGTGCTAAGTGTTCATCTATGTGAACATCACATAGATGGAATAAATGCTAATTGTTCCATTCAATTAGTGCTACATTTTCGTAGTGGAACATGAATCAACAAGTAGTCAGTGTTCATAGTGGAACATGAATCAACGAGTTTGACTACTAAGTGTTGTTAAGTGTTTGTAGTGGTACATGAGTCAAGCTTGTGTGGTTAAGTGTTGTGTGGAACATGAATCAACGAGTAGTCAGTGTTTGTAGTGGAACATGAATCAACGAGTAGTCAATGAGTAGTCAGTGTTCGTAGTGGAGCATGAATTAGTATTTGTAGTGGAACATGAATCAGTGAGTTTTCGTAGTGGAACATGAATCAGTGAGTTTGACTACTAAGTGTTGCTAAGTGTTTGTAGTGGAACATGAGTCAAACTTGTGTGGTTAAATTTTTTTAGAGGAACGTGAGTCAATGAGTTTGATTGCTAAGTGTTGCTAATTTGTAATAATCATAATGTTTTCTTATTCTAATTATAATGTTTTCATATTCTAATCATAATTGAAAAACAACATTAATTTACAAAAACAACAATAAGATCAAAAATCTCTACTAGAATTAGTAAGTGTAATTCCCAAACTATCTAATCTAGATAGGTTTCATCTTCCTATAGAATAAGTCATTATATAAATTAGTGTGCATTGGTTTTAAACCATCGATTCGATAATCTATACGGCTGTCACCTAACTTGAGGATCAAGATTAGTGGCTGTTGGAGCCATTCTCTTTAATTTGGTTTGGAAATCGCAAATCAAGGAAAAACAATGTACATTATCTTCATTAGTTAAATATGAGTATGACATGGAATGTTATAGGAACGAGGCAATGAAATGATCCTCTATCTATACTCTCAAAAATTGACCCAAGTACGTTCTTTTAAACACAATATTAAAAATGTGTTTTTTGTAGTGATCAATTTGATGGTTGACACAATATTAAACATGTTTTGCTGATCCAATTTCGTTGTGAAAAATGGAAGAGCAATTTTAATTTTCATGTTTTTGTTGTAATGAATTCTGTGAAGATTAAAGCTATGGGCACTATGATTGTCATAACTTTTGGCCTACAAGAAGTAGGCTATACAAGCTATGAATAAAATTATAAAATGTGATTCAAGTATAGCACATGATGCAAGTGGAAATCTCCAAGTGGTTTTTTCACAAATACATTTTGAGTATAGACCATGATGCAAATGAAAATATGAAGTGAAATTCAACACCTGAAATTCAAAATTTGAAGAAAAAAAAGGTCTTTATAACATAAGGAGTGTACTTTCAAAACCATTAATGCTCACAGAACATAAAACTCTGGTCAAAAAAATTTTCATACATCAAAAGAAAGACATTTTTGTGGCCACTCAGTGACCTTGAATGAGGAATCGACAAAGAGTGTGGTACAACATTTGCAGACATTATATCTACAAGATTTGTTTTGAAAACCTAACATTTAAAGGCCCTAATGAACAGACAGATAAAGGAAATAGCTTAAATTATTCTGAAATGGTGTTTGGCACATGACATAACCAAGACAATGAGTCTGAAGAAGAAATTTGATCAATGGGTAAGATTCCTAAGAAGCTCAGCAGCAGTTGCAAGGGCTGCCCCTGTGATGGCTGCCTGCATTACACGATCATGCCTTGGATTTGTCTCTGTCAGAGATAATGCAGCACCTGCTACAGCACCTCCCACGAATGCATTTTTCTGCAAATTAGACAAAAAAAAATGTCACATTTCCATTTCATGGCAGCTTCAAAATACTCATAAATGACTACACCCAAAAAGATTAGATAATGTTCTCACCCAATCACGAACGCCCCTTACTTCTTGCATACCATATTTTGTTCCTGAGTACACTCCAGCAACCAGTCCTTCAATGCACAACAACAAATTAATACATAAGAGTTATACACATAATTTGCTTAATTAAACAAAGATAATGTTATCCAAATAATTTTATTTAAAAAATAAAGTTATAATGACCAAGAACTGAAGATAGATGTCTACCCATAACATTTTTATTCAAAGACAATGCTTATAATGATCAGGAACTGAAGATTGATGTTTACCCAAATTTATTAAAAAACAATGCCTATAATGACCAGGAACTGAAAATTGATATTTGCCGAAAATAGAATTCATTCAAGAAAAACTGCTTGTAATGACCAAGAACTGAATAGTGAAATTAGGTTACTAATAAGATGCCTAAGCAAGTGAGAACTGAATAGTGAAATTAGGTTCTACATTTCAACTCACCCCATTGCAAAGATTGTTTGCCCATGTTTTGAACCTGAAAAACAGTCAAATCCCAAATTTAAATTAATTTCACCTGGCAACAATATACCTCAAATAGATTAAAGTGGTAAAATTGAAGGTAAGGGCTAGAATTTGTACCATGCACTCCATGGAGGATTTGTTGGCTTCCTCTGCAATATCCAACATCACTAATAAGCTAATTGGGAAAAGAACACAGTACCCAATAAACATCCCAAATTAGGATTCATAATTTCTATAGATCTCACCTTGTAAGACTAACTTATAGGCATCTTGAGATGCAGCATTCAGGGCGCCAACCTGCACCAAAGGATATCAGCTTCAAGACTAACACACACTTCACAAAATTAAAGCTTTCCCACCATTTCTGATCAACCCATCAAAAACCAAAATTCTTGTAAATTATAGCAAAGCACAATCAACAGCTTCTGAACTCAAACCAAAGATTCAAAACTATGAAACTTTAAAGTAAATTATAGTAACGAAGGGTATTACTCTAATATAACTGATAATGAAACCCTAACCACAGATTCAAAACTATGCAACATTCTTGGAGCCATGAGTACTTCTCCAACCATTTTGAAACCCAAACCACAGATTCAAAACTATGAAACAATCTCGGAGCCATGAGTACTTTTGCCAACCATTATGATCAGCCCACCAAAACCCCCAAAAAATAATTGTAAATTATATCAAAGCAAAATCAACAGCTCCTAAACTTGAACCAGGCATTCAAAACTATGAAACACTACAGTCTTTTACAGTAAGGAAAGGTATTATTCTAATGTAAGTGATGATGAAACTTAAACCAGAGATTCAAAACTATGCAACATTCTTGGAGCCGTGAGTACTTTTCCCACCATTTCAGATGAACCCACAAAATAAATTATCATTAAAACACATTCAACACCATCTAAACTTATTTGAAATCATGCCAGACTCCTGGATTGGATTTGAGAACAGAACTTACCCCACCAACTTTGATGAATCCATCAACCACACGATTCACTAGAGGGTGACCCAAATCTACCAGCACATCCACATTGGGACTCCTGTGCTCATCCAGAGAATCATAAATAGCATCCTTTGTTTTATACATTGCATCCTTTGAATTGTGCATTGCTTCCTTTGCCATTTCTAATTAGCTCGAATGGTGCTTTTGCCTGTAATTACAGTATTATAATACTGATCTAAATAAAACCTCTTAGCTAAAAAGAAGTATCAAATATGATAGATCTTACCTGATAATCTCTGAACAGCTGAGGGTTCACTTCAATTTGTTTTACAGAGAATGAGGGATGGTGATTAAGAAGGGGGATTGGGAAAGCGGGAAACAGAAGCAGTAAAGAAAAGGGAAAGATAACTGGATGATGTGTAGAAGTGAGGACAGCATGAAATGACACGTAGCTCTAGAGGTGGCATTGGATGCCACAACTTACTCATGCAATAACCGCCATTAACATGTGATGAATTGCAGCACATTTCAAAGAACATTTGTATAAAGCCCATTCAAATCGTACTCTTTGGTTCCTTGGGATCCATATGTTAAACGTTTGGGTTAGTGTAATTTATTTCCATAATCCAATGTATTAGCTACCCTAATGTTAATTTTTTAATATACATTATTTTTAGAAATTTATATTTTATGATTTTGTTATATTTGAATGTTTTTATTATGAATTGTAAGGATTTTGAAAAGGTTCTGATATCTTCTACAAAGAGAATGATAAAGTAATAAGTTTAGTAAAAATCTTAAAATAGCTACACACCAATAATAGAAACAAGGTATTTGAATAACTTTTTCCTATTATATGGAATGTGATTGTGTTTTATTGTCTTAAATCTAATTTTTAGAATTTTATTTTTCTATATATACACTCACTTTTTCGATTTTCAATTTTTATTTCATCTCTAATAGTTGAAAAAGATAAATGTTGGTTTATAAAAGAATGCCTAATGCAAGACCATTTAGTGGTGTAAGGACAATCTTGCATCACTAAAAAAAAATTATATTTTAAACTTATGTTTTGTAGGCTCCTTTAATTGTTTTGGAGTCCATGATGACACTTACCAGGTGCAAGATACTTAGAAGTTTAAAAAAAGACAAAAAAAAAATCACTCATTTTTTAGTAAGTAGACCTATATGGTCACATATGTACATGAGAACTAACCACAAGAAGCGAAATTGAAAAATATAAGAAATAATGTGAACGGTGAAAGAATCATCTAGATATAATGTACCATTTGGGAGATATTAATTTTTTTTCTCTCAAAAAATTTCTATAAATTTTTAAAATCAAATTTGAAGATGTTAAAAGTCTCATGAAATCTAGAAAAAATAGATGAAATGATCTTCAAACAATTTCGACATTGTAGATCTCTTCACAAGCTTTCCAATAATATATTAAAATACTATATTATATATATGTGAATTAAAATTTGTGGCTCTCAAAAGTTGTGCTACCAAAATTCAATCTTCAAATGAAAATTCTTTATAGGCAAGAAAATGAATAGTTACACTTTCCATAAAATACTAAAATGGTTATTGGTGCCAAATAAAGAGAGGAACAAATGTGACATAGGATAGTTCAATTACTGTTGATTATGGCTCTGGATTCTAGAGTTTTGGAAGGCTATTTCAAACCGACTTTCCAATTAATGTTGAATTTCATTGGAAAGTGATCTGACAAGGTAACCTTAGGAAGAGACATTATTAAAAGATCTTGACAAGAGGTATACCATCATAAATTGCATCTCATGCAATTTTGTGTTACATAGGCCTTCCACTTTAGTTACGTCTAAGAAAATGTTTGCATTCCATTTCCATCAACCATCATTATCACCTTCCATGTTTGTTTTCCTAACTGTTTGGTCTAGATTATGCATGGAACACCACAGAGACATATGCATGCCACACACTCATCCTACAAATATCTATGACTGAGTTGGTCATTAGAGAATTGCACTCTCAATTTCTTGGCAATGTAACACCCCTATGGGCACACACCGAAGTTGGCATGACTTTGGGTCCCTTATAGCCTGCTACTTTCGCCTCATTTGATCCTTCTTCCATAATCTCTCATTCAATTCAATATATTTCTCATTCAAATCACGCTGTCACACTTTCACCAATATTTTTTCATTCTTTATACCACATTCTACAATGACTAGACCACCATTGTCATCTACTGAAACTCTACCAACTTGGGAGATTCCACCATTTCTCATTACAATCAATTATGCAACTTCTGGCATTGAAGGGAGGTGAACTATTTTTGTGTCTTAGCATACCAATTGTTCCATTGTTATTGTTTATCTATTTTATATCTTTGATCAATATCATGTTCTTAGGCTATTTGTGGAGATAGAAACACCAAAATGAGGATTCAACCGTTGCAAACCTAAATGCAACCACCCCAACATTTCAAGTCCTCGATATTTTTTGTGTAAGTACAATGAAGGAGGGTGCTATTTTAATTGTAGGTTTTATATAACTTGGACCTCTTGTAAGTATTTATTCACCTTTCTTCATCATTTTGGTTGTCCCTATTCAACATATTTAGAATACAAAATAAAACACTAGTTATCTGGTGCCTTCTGATACGACCCCTAGAATTCTATCCTAAAATTGTGTGCATGCCTTTGGTAGAGAGCTAGTAGAGTTGTCTAGGAGGTCCTTACGACTTGTGTTTTCACCTTCTCTAGTCTAAATATTTTTTTCTTTTTGTATTCACTAGTAACACACACATTTCCTTTCTAGTGAACAAACTTAGAGGTAGTAGTACTTGAAAGATTTGTTTGAAGTGGAGAGTTTCATTTCAAATCCTCAATGGGTTTGACCACCCTTCATAGTGGTTTAATTTTCCTCTACATATTGATGAAGCTTATGTGAACTCACCTCTGAGTGCTTAAAAATATTTTGAAATTTTTAAAAAACTTAAAAAAAGAGAACTTGTTCATCTTACATTTTTTTGCACATTGTTAAGGTTACATGAGCCTTGTGGGGCTCATTTATGAATTTCACAACCCAAAAATACTTTGGAATTGTGGTGAGTAATTCAAGACCCAACCTTCATTCTGACCTTATATAGCTCTATAAGACCTAGTCCCATGTTTTCAGGGAACGTTGATCCTTTTGGTACTCATTCTTTCCCTCTAGGTTTTGGGGCCTCACCTACATTTGATTCTCATCTAAATTCTTAGCATAACACTCCAAAAAATCTCTTTTGGGTCTCCTATTGTAGTTCCTGACCCTACTCTTACAATTCAATTTGATCAAACTCAGTCTTTGGAGGAGAACCTAAGCAATCTTGAGAGGCTCCTTAATTGAGATAATTTCATTCACCAAGTGGGATAGATGTCATAAATTTGAGAGAAATTCATGTCATATTACTAGGCTCTTGAGTTTCTTTGGTTCTCTACTATGATTATATAGATGCATGCACCTACCGTTATGCCTAAACCACAAGAGTCGCAATCAAACAACATTGGTCCATAGTTGGATGTTGCATGCTTGGGGAATTGCTTCACATGGTTGATATAGACCCTACAATGAATCCTCCAGCTATAACTATAGGAAATTATATATTTGTTCCTAGTCTCAACATTTCTCAAATTCCCTTTAGGTATAACATGCTACAACCATCCAGCTCTATTATGGATGCTTCCACTATCCATGTTGTTGTATTTAGCACAGTTTTAGCTAGTTTTTTGGTTTCTTATGTCTCTACTAGAATGAGTAATGTGCCTCCACCTCCTCATCTTGGTGACCTAGTTATAACTACCATATTGTAGAATATGAGCCAGATGCAATTATATCTTGTCAACTTAACCAATGCCACCAACCAGACCTTGATTCCACCATTTTAACATCATAGCCCACTAGCCAATTATATCACTAATGTTCCCCTACCCCAATGGGTTGAGATTTTAAATTTTTAAAAATTCAATGGTGATGGGATTCATAGTTGCACATCAACTCCTTTACCACTTTCTATAGTGGTTTTCATCACCAGAATCATATTCTAACTAAGATATTCTCTCAGTATCTCAAGGGGATTGCAATAGAATGACATTTTTCTTTGCCTAATATCTGCATCTTTTCCTTCAATCATTTGGGGAATAAGTTCCTCCAATGGTTATAAGAAAACATTGGGAACAAGGTCACTATAGAAAAACCTTATTTATTGTAAGTAAGGACCTAATGAGCGACACAAGTTAATTTCATTGCAAGGTACCATTATGTCTCTTATAAGATTCCTTATGCCCTACCTGATAGCAATCTCTAGATGATGTTTGTTGGTAGCCTGCAATCACCACTGAGGAGAAGATTTCCTTCCTTAATATCCTACCTTTTTTACTTATGCACTGCACTTAAATACTATTAAAAAATGATTACTTAGTTTGGAGATTATACTTCAAGATCTCTTGTTGATAACTTTGGATTCAGGTCTTCCTTAGGTGGGTGCATGAAAAAAAATAGTAGCAAATGTTATAACCATTCGTCAGGAAACTAAGGGACACACACAAGGAACTTTTATGAGACTATTTGTTTTTCATCTAAGTGTGTTACAAAATTTGTTGAAGAATAAACTTGTTACCTTTTTGGAGATTCAAATGCTCCTAGACAATATATCACACCCTCATTCTATCAATATCATTAGCTACCTAGGCATGACACCAAGCATTGTGTGCATCTCAAAAATGTTGTTCAAAACCACATAGATAATGGTAATATCCAGATTGGGGATAGAAAATATAAACTTAATAATTCTGTGGAAAAGAAAAATAGTGAGAAGCATATCTACACCAATCCCTTATATTTTCATTTACAAGATTTTTATCTCTTCATCTTCTCCTCGATCAGGTGATTTTGTATATTTCAATATTTCCAATATTGTCAATATCAGATAATTTTTTTGATTTTGTTGGAGTAGATCATGGTTTATGAGCTTAAGAAGTCCTAGACTTATTTATTGTGGGGTGGTAGAGAGAGTATGACCCGCAGTTGTACAAGATTCATGTAAGATGGCTCATAGAGGAAATGCTAGAGGTAATAGGAGAGATACAAATCCATTTGTGTTGGATATGTTGAGACAAATTGCAACTAGGTTATAAGTTATGGAGACAGTCCAGAGAAGAGGTCGACATTGTTGGCATAACTGATGATGAGATAAGTTGAGTATGTTATGGTATGTGTTTGATGCATATATGATGATAATTTTATTAGTTATGATGTTGTCATTGATGTCAACCTAGTGTTTGTTATTTGAAAGTGTGCTTGTTATGCTAATGTATGTTCAAGAGGATAGATCTAGAGTTGTGGTAATATTTGGTGTGAGTGATCGTAAAGGAAGACTAAATGTTGTCTCTAGATTTTGTATCTATGACCACACAAGTTTATCATATGTATGTTGGCAAGTGGTTCATTTGGGAATGTTATGGAACACTTTAGGGTTGTCTTTTATGGAACACATCTGGTATGGATGGTCACTTGGTGTCAAATAGAGTTGTGGAGTTATAGCTTACAAAATGACTAATTCTAGAAAGCAGAATTACATAATATAGCAGTACAGTTTTGGTCATCGAACATAGTATACGATGAATGAAGACATGTGAGATTAGGAGAAGCTATTTTTGGATGTATATGACCTTCAGTTAAGGTCTCTTATGTTTTGGTGTTGATTGCAGTAAGTTACAATATGTTGAAGACATGTAAAGACAGAGTAACCATGTTATAGGACAGATGAAAGGTCGTGATGATTAAGGGAGTATAATGCAGAGTCCAAATGTGCTATGTTGGATTCAGATTGAGGATTACCTATATTTTGTTAGTGTATGATCGTCGACTTGGTATTTACCTTTTGTATAAGTGTTAACTCTATTTTGTTATGCATTGGAAGCTGACTGGACATATAATGATGTATATATAGGAAGAGATTTTTGTAAAGCAAAGTATGAATGCAATGGAATGAATGGATGTGAAAAGATGAATGTATTGTGATGTCAGAATTAGATAGATGGTGATGCGAGCTACAATTGGAACTACCTAAGCATAGTAGATACTTGTATTGCTCACTATTGAGAAATCATTGCAACATAATCATATTTTTTATTGTATGAGCAGTGAGCTCAGTATACCTTTAACAGGGTTTTTGTATTCCTCTAACAATTAAATGTGCTAATGTAATAATCAGATCCTAAAATGGCTAGGTTTCCTAACAGGGACATAATACTTTTAGTACATATTTGTGGCTACCATTCCCACCGGGGTTTTCTGTTGGCCAGGGTTTCCTTGACAACAAATTCATGGTGTTATGAGTTGTGTGTTTCATGTTTATGTTCTTTTCATTTCAACAATTATTTGGTTAAGTTGGAATTTAGTAAGTTTAAATTTAAAGTGTTGTAATACCAATTCACACCCCCCCACTCTTGGTATTATTTAATCCTAACAATTGGTATCAGAGAATTTGGCCCTTGGAGAGAAAGCTTAACAACTTAAGGGAGATCAAGATGGATTCTGAAAGTTTGGAAGAAAACTTTGAAGCAACACTTGAAGACCTTGATAAGGCTAAAGTAGAGAATGGTGACTTAAGATTCAAATTTAGAAGAGATGAGGGTTTCATCAAGAAATTGAAGGAACAAATTGAACTATCTAGGAGTTAGAGACAAGATCTTATAGATAAGATAAAAGAGGATTCAGACAATGATACTTCATATCAGATAAAACAACTTGAACAAGAGAAAGATACTTTGAAGCTTGATCATGAAACTACTTCCCTTTAGATGGCTAAAGAGATTATACAGGTAAAGGATGATAGAAAAAAATTTGAAGAAACCTTAAAAGATGCAAATATTCAAATGGGACAAATGAAGGCTAAACTTGATCACTACAAGAACAAGTATATGGAATTAGAGAAATATAATCAGATCATAAAAGGAGAACTTGTTGAGGTAGAAAAACATATTGAAAAACTTCATTCAAGTAGTGATAAGATTGATGAGAACAGAGATAGACAGAAACCTAAAGGAGACATGACTGGAGTTGGCTTCAATGAAGCTGAATGTTCAAAGACTTAGGAAGAAAAATCAGAAGTAATGACTGATGGAGAAAGACATACTCTTGAAGAACCTACAGATTAGATTAGACCTTTCAGAGGTAGGTGTTTTGGATGCAACAAGATTGGACACATGAAAAGAGACTACAGAGGTAAAGCTCCTTAAAAATCCTTTTTAGGATATTGTTTTAATTGTAATGCATTTGGACACAAGAAGGTAGAATGCAAGAAACCTGATCAATCAAGAATCAAGATAAATACAATAGGGAAGGAACAACAGTTAAGATCACATGTTACAAGTTTAATAACTTTGGGCACATTGCAAAGTATTGTAAGTTGTAGGTTAATCAGAACAAACCACTTCCTACATGCTGCAAATGTCATAATCTAGGACACATAGAAAATTTTTACAGATACAATAGACTTGAGAACAGAAGTGGTCCTCCACATATAGATACAAAGAAGAGCTAGTGATGTTAACAATATTGCAGAAGAATTTAATAGTCACTTCAAAAAAGTAGAAGATGTAAACAATGGTAAGGTATAAAAATTAAAGGAATCAAATGAGAAAATGGTTCAGGGAGAGTTAGTAGATGCTACTAAGTCTTTGATTGATGTGAACATTGCCAGATCAACCTAGATGGCCAAGCATGGCCTTAGGCAGAGCATTGGAATAAAACATCATAAATCTATCCAGCCCCTGATTGTGAGGAATAAGCTCTTACGAGCTTAGAGAGAGTATGTGGAGAGATTATGGAACTTATATCTATGATATCATAGCCTTAAAATTATATATCCTGTGATCACCAGATTGTTAATAGACAGGATTATGTGTAGAGATGAGTTTATTGGGAACACTGTCATTTCTTTACATAGCAAAGTATAAGGTCAATTGAAATAAAATTTCTAAACATCATTCAAAGAAAAGAGCCTAAGGAGAACAAGGATTTGAGCTGAGAGAAGAAAAGAAGCAAGTTTGTTGAGTGTTTGATCAAAGAAGAAATTATTAAAATTTGCAGATAAAAGGTATTTAGATCATTTGTGAAGCTTTAGCTATGGATACTCTATTGATTTTGAATCTCCCGAAAGGCCTAGGTATAAATTAAAGAAACACCCATTCAAATCAACTGAAGATGATCCTGAAGGTGTGTTTCAAAAACACCCTACGATGTTCTACATGTCTAATACATTAGGGCTCACATTCACTGTAAGTATGAGTCTCTGGGAGACTTTGAGAACTATAAAGAGATGAAGGACATGATTAGAGCAGATGACAAGATGAAAGCCAAGTTCGCACATCTTGAGACCTTAGTATAATGTGAATAACTGAACTCTATGAATTCGATGAAGAGGAATGGATTAAGATCATTCGGAGTAAATTTTATGACTAGTTCATTTGGCTTGGAGATTAGCCAGTGAATATTTGCATTGACGTAATTCATGCTATAATAGGTTTGGATAACTCTGGTGTTATCCCTTTGCAGAGAAGAACACAAAGAAACAGGTGGAAACCCTAACGCATTCATGATGGGATAAGAGACCGATGACCATTAACAAAATTTTTTAGTAAGATGTTAGATTGGTTTCAATGATTCTCAGATATAAACTACATTATAGTAGCCGACCTAACTTAGTATCAGTGGGAGTGATCATGATGACATATAGAATGGTGAAAGAAAATGTTAAGTATAACCTATGTGAACTACTTGCACAAAATATTTTGGGGAATGTGAGGCAAACCAAGAAGGATAAGTCAAAGGCATTCAGGTTTTGGTCTCTAATGATACACATATATATTTATATTGTTCATAGTTTTCCTGGTATGCATCCTAGAGCTTGGAAGGATAACGAACCCACTGGAATTCAGATCACACAGAGCTATAGAAGACCGAATAGTACATGGGTTGATGGTGAATTATTTGGGATGATCAAAATCTTGCAGAGATAGATGAAGAAAATAATGAGGATCCCTGAGGAATTGGTAGAAAAATACAAGGATATAATCTATTTTATGGTTGAAACTGATTGTGTTTTCTTTGAGGTAGTACAACCTACGATGAAGTGGTACTATCCTCTAGGCTATGAAGTCAGTTCTGAGGTCTTGACCATGCAAGTAGAACATATTCTATCCTCATAAATTGATCCATCTAAAGAAAGATGGGGTACCCATGAAGAGAAGTCTGCAAAGATAAGGGAAGAGTAGACTCAAATGCAAGAAAGAGAAAAGTAGAAAATTTGGTAGATGATCTAGCAGCAAAGGTTGGTATAACAAAGGAGGAGATGAAAGAGGTAAGAAAGAAGATGATAGAAAGTGCTTCTGGATTGACAAGCACTGATCCTACAAACCTTCCACCTCCAAAAGTTGAGAACGTTATCAGTACACCCCCTACTATGATTAATATACCTAAGACTACACCTACACCACCTAAGAGAACATCGTAAGAACAAAAACTGAAGGAATTGCCTAGAAGGAACAAAAGATCCACCAAATAGGACTCTTCGCCTAAGAGACATAGGATAGAAGTTGAAAAGAAGAAGGGAGAAGAGAAGAAATCTTAAGAAAAGATCCCAGATGTGAAACAACTCTGGAAGCCTAACATAAAATACTAGCAAAGAGGATAATTGAGCTCGGCAAGATTAACACCTTGATCAAATTCTATGAGAGGTATGATGCATTTGATAAAATTTTAATTGAAGACATGGTAATAAACCATTTAATTGCTTTCAAGAAGAAATTGTTAGAAGTATAAGGCAGTATACCAAAGGAACTTTATGATAAATTAGAAATAAGGAAACAGTCAACACATATAGAAGATGAAGCAATCAAACTAAAAGAAGTTGAAGATATGACGTTACCTATTGTTTCAGTCAAAGAAATGGAAAAGATATTAAATGGTTTGAAACCTTTGTTGCAAACCAATTCAAGATTGGTGAAGATAATGGGGAGAAAGTATGAAGAAGTTATTGAGGAAACAGAGAAGGCAGTTGAGAAGGTTTTGATGGGAACTAAATCTGAGAAGCCCTCACCTCTCAAGGATACTAAGCCTAAAATTCTATAAGGTGAGTGATCAAGAATAGCTTATGTAAACCTTGATACATCAAAGGATGAAGACAATAGCCATTTTGTCAGTAATGTGAAGCAACCAGATTTCTTTGTTTCTGGTGTGTCTGTGTCTTTTGATACTTCGCAATATGTTAATGATCCTTTTGAGTGTTGGAAATAATGGAATGGTGTGTACTGAGAGGGGAGGGGTGAATCAGTACCCTTTAAAACTTTTAGTCAATTAACCTTTATCCTTTAGTAATGAATTCCTTACATTACTAACCATATGCACTATTCTTATCTTATGCATGTTATATCAATTCATAAACTTAATTTACATGTAAACATTCATAGAAACATTCATGAAATGTAATGACATGACACAAGATTTGGTAACGCAGAAAACCCCTGTTAGAAGGTAAAAACTGCGGTGGGGTGAAACCCACAAAACTTCACTATCTATAGAATGAAAGGGGTCGGTTAAGGATTACAAGTTTGATCACTTATGATGATCTTACCCTATTAGGAGTAACATGTAGAGACTGGTTAAGGTCTACTCTGTTAAGAGCTTTAGCAACACTGTTTAGTGTGCACTCGGTTAAGAGATTTACAAAGGATTGTTAAATCCACCTTGTCAAAGGATTTCTTCTATTTTTGACACTTGTTAGAATGTAGTAAAAAATACTTATTGACCTGAGTGTATGCAATCTAGAATTGTTGAGTACAGATCCATTAAAGTTCACAATATAATGTATCACATATAGTGACAGATCAATACCTCTATTCTACTCGGTAGCCTTAAATCTGGTTCTTGATAACCTATTTCATCTTTTGTTGTCCCTCTGCATAAAAATTGGTCTCTAATCCATAGAAGTGTCTGCGAATACAATCATCATCACATCACTTTGTTCTAGTTGATTACATATCTATTTATACATTTTATTTTACCTAATGAGTTTCATGCATAACAATGATAACTCTATGGCCAAAGGTTTACAACTTGACCTTGATCTCCTAGTTTTCATGTTTTCAACCAGTTAGACTAATTAAAATAATTACAGTTACATTTCTTGTCCCTCAAGAAATGGATTTAAAGCAAATAAAAAAACTAAATATAAAACACAAGCGTTTTATCTGACGTGGAAGTCAGATCCACATTTCTTGGGATTATAATTGTCTCTTGGTAGCCTGGTGCTTGGGTTGCTCTGTAGTCTTCTTGTCAGGTTCCTCTGTGAACTCTCTGTCGGGCTCCTCTATGAACTATCTGTTGGGTTCCTCTATTGTCTACTTTGTCGAGTTCCTCTATCGGGTTAGTCTGTCAGTTTATACTGTCGGGTTCCATTTCAACATTTTCAGGTTGCACTTATAAACTATGTCATTAGTTTACATTGTAACCTGCACTGTTGAGTTACACTATAAAATTTTTTGTCCAGTTCCCTTATGAATTTTTTTGTCGGGTTGCACTAACCCTGTCTTTCGATGTTGGTGTTACTGATGGTTCAAAACTATTTTCCTTTGCATACTAATGGAAAAATATGTCTTCAATGTCCCCCTCTGACATTAGTATCAAAAATTGATATGTGTAAAAACTAAAATGTTTAGTATGTACACCATGTGTTCATCTTGTCATTATGACTCCCCCTATGTGTATGCTCTGGTATAGTATATTTATGTACACTTTGAATTTTTACTATTTCCCATTTTCCACCTTATCTTTTCCCTTTATCATATCATTTTCCCTCTGTATCATAGCATTTTCCCCCTTTTTTGATAATAAGGGCAAAGGTGTAATTACTTACAACTTGTCAAAATTGTGGGAATGGGAGTTGTTCATGTCTTCCATCATTTTCTCCCATTTCTCCTGAAGGTGTTCCAGGGTCATTTTCTCCAATGTAATCCTTGCATGCATATCATAGATGCTGTCAGTGAAAGACATCTCCAGGGTGGCTATCAATTGTCTGGTCATAGTCATATGTTTTTGCAGTAGTGTAAGATTCAATAGCAGTAGAACCTGTAGCTCGGTTACCTCAGCCTTGAGCTTTGATTCTTCTTCTTGAATCTTAAGTCTTAACTTCTTTGCTTCCATTACCTTTTCATAATGCAACTCGATTACATTGTCAGTGGTTGAGAGACCTTATGCACTAGTAGTAAGATCTGCATCTATTTTTGCAATATTTTCACTATTTTCCTTAGTGAAGTGTTCTAATGTGCTGAACTTCTGAATTAAGGTGATAGCTTCTCAAATGATTGGTTCCAATTCATTTACTAGTTCATATAGCTTTACCTTGTTCTCGACCACTTCTTGGCTGATTTTATCGGTCAATTTGTATTGGTACTTTTGTTCTGCACATTCTTCTATGGCCTTCTTTGTATCCACATTCTGTGATGTAATGGCTTCGGTAAGAACATCTAATTGATCAATGATAGAAGCATTTTGATCAATGTCTATATCAGGTACAATATTTTTAAGTATCTCCTTGTTTGTCTCTAGTACCTATGTGTCCTTTGTTTCCTTCTTAAGCTTATCTTGGATAGCTTTTCTTTTACAAATTTCTGCATACTTTGTAAGTGCCTCTGGATCTAGTGTCCTCAGATCATAGGCTGGTATTTCAATAATCTCATCCAATGTAACTGGATTCTTATTATTTTTCTTCTTCTTCTTGGATATATTTGTGGAGGGACCTGTATGCAATATCATAGAAAGTTCCTTTGCTTGGTCTGATGTGCTTGGTGAAGGGTTTGGAGTGTGTGTACCTTTATCTTGTTTCTCGGTGTCTACCTATCGACTAGGAGTGGATGTCTCCACATCAACCTTAGCTTTATCTATAGCATCTCCTTCGGTATCCTTGGAGTGGCATCACCTTGCATCTCTTCTTCACCTTTATCTTTTTGTTCTCCATATGTTTATTTTGGTACTTCATTTGTTAAAATTTTCTCATCATTTGTTACATTTTGTTTCTTTTCACCCTTATCCTCGGGTATGCTTGCATCAGGGTTGGGTGAGTTCTCCTTTTGTGAGATGATATTGATAGCCTGTATCAATAATGACATTTGGCCTGATATTTTCACCTATGCAACATCTGTAGTTGTATCTTATTCTTTGGGTTGCTCAGAGGTAACAATAATATCTTCATATGCCTTTACCTCATCTACATGATCATCTCTGGTGATATCAATAATATTTGTATCTATGATTGTATCATCTGCAGTAGCCCCTAATGATTGTAGGATATGAGGAATGTCATCCATTGCCTTGCTTTCTTCTGTATTCAATTTAGTTTGAGTGACATCCTCATCATCATTTACCATAATGTGCTCTGGGCTTGGTATATCCTTTGTTTCTTCATTGTGAGGCTTGTCTGTGAATTCTAATGCTCTCTTTGGGCTTGCATCCTTTTTAGGCATATCAAGTTCTTTTCTCCAAGTATATTCACTCTCTTTGTAAAGCTCAATAAAGTTTCACTTTAGGACTTTGTAAGCTCTCAATTTTGCTGAGAACCTTTTTGAATGTAACTTCATCATTTCATTAATTTCTTCCATTTTGGACTCGGGTGGCATAACAAAAACTAGGGTTCTTTCTTTTATCTATTTTTCAGAATTCAATGCAAATGTCTACCTTGCTAATAGTCTTTCAAGAAGTTCTTGTGGAATTTTACCTTCAAACTATAATGGTATATATTTAAATATACACATTGTTGTGATGATTGCTTCCTCTATCTTGTTCTGATCCTTGGGAACCAAAGTTATCCATTTTCTAATCTGAGGGTCAGTTATTGAACCTGCCTTGATCATTGATGTACATACCTCATCAATTGTAGTAGGAATTTGGTTCTTTATAGGTTGTTCATATTTTTCAGTATCTTTTATATCTTCCTTGCTTCTGATGAATTTTCTTCTTTTTGTCTGTGCCTGTTTCCCGGTTCGAGGCTTTCTTTTCTAAGTCCTCACTTTTCCTTTCTTGACCGATGATGAAGTTGCATATTTTGTTGTCTGAATCTAGTCCTTGATGTATCAGTAGTCCTTGGTTTCTTTGTAGGTGGTGGTGGTGCATCACACTCTATAGATTCGGAGTCACTCAATTGTTCTTCTTCACCGATGGGTGACTGTCCCTTGGTGTCATCCTTTTGTTCTGACTCTTCATCATCTACCGACAACTTATTCTTAAGTGTCTTTACCATTTTGTCTTTCTTTTTGTCAATTTCCTTCACAACTAAGCCTATTTTTATTCTTTCCTTGGCTTCCTCGTAGGTTCCAAACCTTGGTTGTGATTTGTCCAATGGTTCATTTAACAATGCTTCAATGGCATTGGTGGCTTGATCTATGTTGACCTCATAGTCAAGTGGTACTAACCATGCTATCCTCAGTACAACTAGTTTGATAAAGGTGTTACCGGTGTCCACCATAAAAAAAATATATGTCATATATTTTCTACCAATTGTTCTGGTATCCTCATCCTTTTCTGCATCTTGTCCTTAAATCTAGTAAAGTATTCATCCACAACTAATGTAAAGTTGTCACCTAGTGACTTGATGAATTCATTGATTTGAATTGTCACTAGTTGGGTAGTATCCCAGTTGACATTACCGATAGATGGAAAGAAGTCTTGAAATTAGAAAAACATGCACATTAGAAGTGATCTGAACTTACATGAATTTGACTTTGCCGACTTGATTGGCCTCAAGTTCTCATCGAACTGCTTCAGTAGAAGTTCAAAGATCTAATTTTAGACCCTTCTTTACAATCTTGTGGGCAGTGTCAACTACTCCACATGCAATGTTGTTCATCCTACTGGCTTGGAATATCTTGCATCCCAGCACACATGCACCAAATTTCATTTCGGGATCTTTGATGGAATTTACCCTCAATCCTCTTCCATCTCATTTTGCACCTGTATTATTTTCTATGTCTTGGTGAGGTAAGTGATTTTTCCTTTTCATTTATAGGATAATAGGTCACTGCATGTATGACATCCCTGGTGATTAGTTTTGGCTCATCAAGCCACATCTTTTGGTCATGCACTCTGCTCAGCACTATCCAAATCCATTCGATTTTAAACTCCTTCAGAAACATTAGGGAATTTGTCAGCCCTTTGACCTCAATGTCTTTGTGCTCATCCTTGATGGTTACATATTTCCAAAGCTTCTTGTAAGCTTGATCAACCTCAAGATCTCCTATCTCAGTGATCTTGCAATGTATGTATGATCAGACATCCTTAATCAGTAAAACCCTAGGTGGTATTCCCAAAAATGCTCTAGCATCATCGGGTTGCGAAGAAACCTCTGGAAAGATTTTGTACTTAGGTTCTTCACAAGTGGAGTTCTTGATCAGATTAACCTTCTTATCCTTAGTGTTCTTGATCTTGGTTACACGGGATGTGGTTGCCATGATTTTGCAAATTTAGGGTTTTTCCTGTAAAACAAATAGTGAGCTCGGTTGTTCTGGTTACTTACTTTAACCTGCTGTAGCTGTTGTAGATTGGAATTTGAATGTCGTGAATCTCCTTGGGATGCTCTACAATCTGGTTGCTTTGTTTCTCTCTGCTCTTCTCTTCACTGTGTTTTGCTCTTAATCACTTTGTGAATAATGAGCTCTTTCATCGCCCTATTTATAGACAATGCCCTAAGTGGCGCAATTAATGCTCTACCCACTTCTTGGTGTTTGAAGATGGATTTTCTCAGGTATCACACAAAATTTTGGCTCAGGGTAAGTGACAACTCACTTGACCTTTCATAGGTTTACCAATAGTGCTTGATAAGTGGCAAGGACTTCAATGCCTTTTACATGATTACCAATGAGTCTCGGGTTACATTGATTAACTTGGTTCTCACATGTACACTGATGATGCTTAGTATGTATTGACCGACGGGATTGCATTCACAAATTTATAACAAGTAATACCATAGTGCATCTTTAATCATTCTAGTTTGGTATTTTAACTATGTATAAGGGAACTGATGTAAAGTATAACTTAGTACAGTGCAGTTCCATACTTACTTTTTCATCTTAGGTGGGGGTGGTGATGTCACCAGATCCATTGGATGAGGTGTCACTAATTGCATTACTTGGTCCAGCATCATCAGTGTTTGTATCTTTCCTCCACATTTTGTTTCTCATCTTCCTGATGTCTTCAATGGTATTGCCATTGGCAAAAGTGCTTGTCTTTGTCACTCGATCTTTGTAGTCCTTGCCTAGATGGCCAAATTTATGAAAGTGTAAGCATGTCATTCTAGCGTTAGTCTAGCTCTTAGACCTTCTCATCCATTTTCTCATGCAATTTTCTTCTATGTGTCCATATCTACCACATGTTTTACAATTTATCTATGTATTGTAATCCCAAACATATGAGTTACCGACTCTTTTCGGTTGATAAGCATTTTATTGTTCTTTAGGATTCCATGCTTTCTTTTTCTTCTTCCCACATTCAAGAGATGTGTGCCCATGCATTTTATAAGTAGGACAATATTTTTCCATGTAGTTTTCCTTCTTTGGTTGTTTTACCTCAGATTTGCATTCATATGCTTTATGTCCTTTCTTGTTACATTTATAACAATTACCTATGAATGAAGATGTGGATTTAATACCTTTAATTTTTCTTCTACAAACATTTGATGTGTGGCCTAGTTTTCCACAGTGATTGCATGACTACTTTCTTGGTCTTGGATTTGTGTAGACATTCTTTGGATCAGCTTGGTATGGTGATTCTCCATTCTTGGTATACCCTAATCTGGTATTTTTATTGGCTCTTCTTTGTCTATCCAGAAAATCATCCATTCTTTTTGTACTTCCTTCATCTCTCTTGATCATATATTTGTGTTTTTTTTGAATTCTTACTTCATGCTTCAATCTTTCATTTTCTTCTCTTAGCTCACCAATAGCTTCTAATTTTCCATTGAGTTCTATGTTCATTCAATTTGCCTCTTGACTCATAAGAATAATCTGATTGGTGATCTCATGATGATGTTCAGTAAGTCTTTGTATTTCTGACTCTTTCTCTTGTAGCTTTTCAGTGATCTTCCTCCTATCATCAATAGCTAATGTTCTTTCTTGCTCAGCTTGTCTAGCATTATTCATAACCTCAATAATTCTTTCCATCTATGTCTCTTGACCAATTTGCAGTGATTTTACTTGTCAGGCCAAATGTTGATTTATTTCATTTAGACTTGTAATGCTTCCTTCAGATGTGTCTGATGTATTGCAAGATGTAGATCCTGATGACTCAAATAAATCAGGTATCTCTTCTTCATGATAGCCTATTTCATTATAGTGAGATGTCTTAACCTTTCTTTCATCCAGTAACTATCTCATATTGATTCTAGCTTCTTTGTATTGTTCATAGAAGATCTGTATCTCTAACTTTTGATTCTCAATACTCTTGTCTAGCTTCTACCTTTCCATTGTATGATATTTTCTCTTAAGTCTTTTAGACTTTTCCAAATAAGAGATCTAGCTCTGATACCAATTGTTGGAAATAATGGAATGGTGTGTACTAAGATGGGAGGGGTGAATCAATACCCTTTAAAATGTTTATTCAATTAAATTTTATCCTTTAGTAATCAGTTCCTTGCATTACTAACCATATGTACTATTCTTATTTTATGCATGTTGTATCAATTCATAAACTCAATTTACATGTAAACATTCATAGAAGCATTCATGAAATGTAATGACACATGACACAAGATTTGGTAATGCAAAAAACCCCTGTTAGAAGGTAAAAACTATGGTGGGGATGAAACCCCCAAAACTTCACTATCTGCAGAATGGAAGGGGCTGATTAAGGCTCACAAGTTTGATCACTTCTGATGATCTTACCCTATTAGGAGTAACATGTAGGGACTGGTTAAGGTATACTCTATTAAGATCTTTGGCAACACTATTTAGTGTGCACTCGGTTAAGTGATTTACAAAGGATTGTTAAATCCACCTTCTCAAAGGATTTCTTCTATTTTCTACACTTGTTAGAATCTATTCAAAAATACTTATTGACCTGAGTGTATGCAATCTAGAATTGTTGAGTACAGATCCATTAAAGTTCACAATATAATGTATCACCTATAGTGATTGATCAATACCTCTGTTCTACTCGATATCCTTGAATCTGATTCTTGATAACCTATTTCATATTTTTTTGTCCCTCTACATAAAACTCTATCTCTAATCCATAGAAGTGTCTATGGCTACAATCATCATCACATCACTTTATTCTGATTGATTACACATCTATTTATACATTGAATTTTACCTAAATGAGTTTCAAGCGTAACAATGATAACTCTATGATCAAAGGTTTACAACTTCACCTTGATCTCCTAGTTTTCATGTTTTCAGTCAGCTAGACTAATTAAAACAATTACAATTACATTGCTTGTCCCTCAAGAAATGGATTTAAAGGAAATAAAAAATCTAAATATAAAACACAAGTGTTTTATCTGATGTGGAAGTCAGATCCACATTTCTCAGGATTATAACCGTCTCTCGCTAGACTGGTGCTCGAGTTGCTTTGTAGTTTTCCTGTCGGGTTCCTCTATGAACTGTCTATTGGGTTCCTCTATGAATTGTTTGCCAGGTTCCTCTTTTTTCTGCTTTGTCAGGTTCCTTTGTTGAGTTAGTCTATCGGTTTATACTGTCGGGTTCCACTTCAACATTTTCGAGTTGCACTTGTAAACTGTGTCATCAATTTACATTATAACCTGCACTCTTGGGTTACGCTATAAAATTTCTTGTCGGGTTCCCTTGTGAAGTTGTCTTTTGGGTTGCACTAAACATGTCTTTTGGTGTTGGTGTTACTGACGATTCAAAACTATTTTCCTTTGCATACTAATGACAAAAAATGTCTTCATTAAGAAGAATACTGACATTGATGGAGGAAGCATTGATCTAACAATGATAGAGAAAGAAGAGAAGAAAGTGAGAAAAGATGAAATAGAGAAGGTAGTAGTAGATAAAGTTAAAGTGAAACAAGAAACTCATGCATCTGTTTCTTCATCTTTATTGTTAGAAAGTGGAGATAGAACTCTGAACACTGATGTTGAGAGTATGGGTGAGGATGAGTTGTAGAAGCTATATTTCATCGCATTTGCAAAAGAGAAGGAGAGATCTAATAATAAAGGTGAGAAGAAGTCAAGGGTAATGGAAAGAGCAGTTGATACTTTCAACAAACTCCTACCTATACCTCTTGCTTTCCAATCAAAGGAAAATGCAGAGAATTTGAACAAGGTACTGGATGACTTTGACAGTCATTATGAGTCCTTAGAGAAGATCAATAAAGAAAAGGCAGAGAAGAAGTACCTTGTAAAGAAGTTGGAGGAAGTATGAAATTCTATTTCTTGGGACTTAGGTATACTAAGAAAAACCATATCTGAAGAAAAGAGGTGTGTGTTTCATGGTAGAAATTTATATAGTTACTGTATAAATCCTATCAGACACATTATGAATATTGAGGATATAATAGCAAAGGAACAAGTTGATGAATAGTTGTGAGACCTCCTCACATACCATATTAGAGTTAGATAGAGAAGTGTCTAGGATTTTGGATAAATTGTGTGTTTTGGATATAGAGAAAGGGAGAGTTGTGGGAAGATTTGGTATGTTGAAGAGTTTAATTACTCCTAAGTTATCAATTCTCGAGATCCACCTTTCAGACATGGATAAAATAGAGTAGGCCCTCACTAGATTCATGCCTAGAGAGATAAAGGAAGTAGAGACATCATCTTTTTCACTAAATGTAATGATTCATGTGAGTCATATACTCATAAAGACTTGGTCAGAGGAAGTGAAGATCTTGGAAAGCTCATTCCAGGATGTGCTAAAGATGGTATAAACGTTTTGGTAAGAAATTTTGTTATTCTACATTTTTGTATACCTTTGCCATTGATGTCAAAGGGGGAGAAGAGAACATATAAAAAATGTACAAATAAGAGATCGAGTAATATGTAAAGGAGTTATAGAAGTACAATGTATATTCTTTTTGGTATTGACACTTAGTCATTTTTCGCTAAGTGTTTCCATCAATGCCAAAGGGAGAGATTGTTGGCAAGTGGTTCATTCAGGAATTTTCTGGAACACTTTCAGGTTTTCATTTATGGAAACATGTCTGGTATGGATGGTCACTTGGAGTCAAATATAGTTTTGGAGTTATACCTTGCAAAATGACTAAGTCCAGAAAGCAGAATTACAGAGTATAGCAGTATAGTTTTCGTCAAGGAAAATAGTATATGATGAGTGAAGACATGCGAGATTAGGAGAAGCTATTTTGGGATGTATATGACCTTCAATTAAGGTCTCTTATGTTTTGGTTTTGATTTTGGTAAGTTACATTATGTTGAAGACATGTGAAGACATAGTAAGAGTGATATAGGATAGATGAAAGGTTGCGATCATAAGGGAGTATAATGTGAAGTTCAAACGTGCTATGTTGGATTTAGATTAAGGATTACCTATGTTTTATTAGTGTATGATCATAAAATTGGTATTTACCTTTTGTATAAGTGTTAACTATATTTTTTGATGCATTGGAAGCCGACTGGACATATAATGATGTATATATAGGAAGATCTTTTTGTGAAGCGAAGTATGAATGTGATGGAATGAATGGATGCAAACAGATGAATGCATTGTGATGTCAGAATCAGACAAATGGTGATGCAAGATGCAATTGGAAATACCTAAGCATAGAAGATGCTTGTATTGTTCACTATTGGGAAATCATTGTAACATAATCATATTTCTGACTATATGAGCAGTGAGCTTAGTATACCTTTAACTGGGTTTTTGTATTCCTCTAACAAGGAAATGTGCTAATGTAATAATCAGCTCCTAACAGGGATAGGTCTCCTAGCAAGGACATAATACTTTTAGTACATATTTATGGGTATCATCCCCACCCTGGTTTTCCCTTGGCTAGGGTTTCCTCTATTAGTAATAATTGGGAGGGGGGGGGGGGGGGGGGGGTNGGGGGGGGGGGGGGGGGGGGGGGGGGGTGGATTAGTGGCCTTAAAAATAATCCAATAAATCAACCCAAAAACTTAGTACTACAATATTAATCCTCTAGTTATCTTCAGTCCCATAAGACGTATGCCTTCAAATATAATTATAAAATAACTACTGCTCGGAGTGCTCTGTTAAACCTTATTCTTAATGTTTACCGAATAGCAGTCTTTCAATTTACTGAAAAATAGTAAATAACTTAGTGTATACCGATCAATCTAGATTAGTTATGTGTAATGAAAAACACAAAAGTAATGACTCATAAACACATTGACACATGGATTTTTAACATGGAAATCCTGTTAAGGGAAAAACCACTTGGGACGGGTAACCCAAAATTTTCACTCTTCTAAAGTGAGCTCAGTGAATAGCCAACTCTGTTAAAGGTTACAAACACAGTGTTAGGTGTGACCTTGTTAGAGGATTTAAAAGATTAGTTTGTCACTTGATATCGGGCATCTCTATGCTACCTTCTATGACCAAACCCTGGGTTGTCAAATGGTATCCGATATCTCATGCTATCTTCATGATCAAACTTTTTGATACTCCTTGGGATGTATCTCAATATATAAAGGTCTTTAAATCTCGCTCGATTAAGAGACTTTCTGAATCAATGGTTAAACAAAAATAGTATTATCTGTTCACATATACAACTTATACTTGGAGATTTTCAGATCTTTTGTAAGCTCATTAAACCATTCTAATCAATATACCTTTTCAATACCTTTGCTCCACTTTTGTTTCTGCTTAGTGATGTTGTGCTCTGTTGCTCGGTGTCCACAGAAATGTTTAGCTCTTTCCTTAGCTTGATTGATCAGGACTGTATGAAGTTGTTCTTCATCATTTTCTCTTCAACATCCTCTTTTTCATTTGCTCCCCTTAATTCATAATGAATTAAGTTGTCTCTTTATAGACATGATATCACCGTTTCTTTCTTCTTGATTTTCTTATTCTTGGCGTGATCCGCAATCTTAGCCAATCTTGATTTAAAGCATAACTCATGTTTTATCTCATAGAAATTTTCTTGTCAACTGGACAAAACAACTTTAAATACTTTAATTATCTCTGGCTTTATCTTGTCGATAAAAACAATGATAACAACCAGTTAAGTCTATATTTAGCTCTGCCAACTAGATATTTTGTCATTTTTGAACTCCAGTTAACTTTGGTTTTTTGATTCTTTGATAGCTTTGGTCAACACTTCATTTCTCCTTAGGCTTCTCCGTTGGGGTTGTCTGACCTACGGGCTTCACTGCAAAGTTTTGCTCATCAGTTAACACTGTAATTCTAGTCGTCAGTAATGCTTGTGATTCTTCTCTTTGGTAATGCTTGTCAGTTTCTTTTCTCGGGCATCACTATGACTTAAATTTTTGTTATCTCTATACATCGATTTCCACTAGTTGTTGGTGTTTGAAGTCACTTAGTGAATACTTGTCTTTTATGCATTACTGAAAGCATAATTTTTTTCTCTCTGATTCTCTGAATTATTTGACACTTTGATTATAACCGATTAGATTATATCAAGTTGACATCAATGAAAATACAATCCATTAGCTGATTTAATGTCTTGCATTATCTTTCTGCATTTTGGTGATCAACTTAACATGTTCAAATGTTCAATTAGTTACATCTCAACAATCTCTCCCTTTGGCATTGATGGCAACACACTACATTATCATATTATACTATTACTGATACAATATGAAATATAACAATTTCATCAATCTTTCCTAATGTAACTATTACAAATGTCTGGCTCTTGGTAATCTCAAATAGCTTAGATTTTATTCTTGCATAGTGGATTTCTTCAATCTTCAATCCCTTCACTGGATAGATGTATCAACTTCTGTTTCTATTCTGATATGTGCTCTGCCTTGACTGATCCTCTTCTTGATAATCTCTTTTTCCTTTGACAACAATCTCTCCCTTTGTATGTACTCTCTCCTTTTGTTACTTATCTCCCTTAGATGGATATTTCATATGTAATCTCTCTCTCCCTTTGAATATTAATAAACTCTTCCTTTTGATTCTTAGGAACTTCTCTACATGGATACTGATATAATTTTTTCCTGATAATGAGATAATCTCTCCCTTGTAATAGTGAGAATCTCTCTCCCTTATGATAATGATATCATCTCTCCCTTTGACAACAATGCCAAAAAAATTTCTTCTTTATCATCTTCCATCCCTTTTTATAATATTACCATCAGTATCTTCTTTTAAGTATAGATTGTTATTTTCACTTGTTCTTACGCATTGAATGCTAATGAGATAGGAGTGAAGTCTTTCATACCAAGCTCTAGTTTCTTGTTTGAATCCATACAAGGCTTTATGTAGTCTACATACCATGTTCCTCTTGTCTGGATCAACAAACCCTTCTGGTTGTTCAGTGTATACCTCTTCTTCTACTATTCCATTTAGGAATGCAGATTTGACATCCATCTGGTATACCTTGAATCCTTTGAATGCAACATAAGAAAGTAAGATTCTTACTCCTTCTAGTTTGGCAATAGGTGCAAAGGTTTCTCCATAATCAATACCTTCTTCTTGTTCATACCCCTTTTATACTAACCTTGCTTTGTTTCTTGTGACTTCTCCATTCTCATTCAGCTTGTTTCTGAATATCCATTTGGTACCGATGAAATTCTTGTCATCTAGTCTCGATACAAGTGTCCATGTACTATTCTTCTCAATCTTTTCTATTTCTTCATTCATAGCACTGACCCATTCTTCATTATCAAGTGCAATATTAATAGATTTAGGACCAAAATCACAATGTAAAATCTAGTATTTAGTGACTTACTTCTTGTTCTCATTCCAGCCTTCTTGTCTCCCATGATTTGATTCTGTGGATGATGTCTTTTGACATACTTGGCAAGTTTTGGTTCAGCTCTTTGTCCATTATTTTGATCATCTTGACCTTCATTCTGATCTCCATCGCTTGGTACATCATCTTGAGTATTATACTGATTTTTGGTAATTACAGCCTGATGCTCAGGTGCAATGTTTTGTTGCTTAGGAGCGATACACTATTGCTTGGGTAGAGTTTTAGATTCTTTAGTATAAACAAACATGTTTTAGTCCTCCGGTTCTCTTTTTCTTTCCTTGTCATTCTTTTCTATAAATTCATCTATTTTTACATTTGCACTTTCAATGATCTTGTTAGATGACTTGTTAAGACATTTATAAGCCTTGCTTTTGGAGGAATACCCTAGAAAGATACCTTCATCACTTTTGGATTCAATCTTTCCATTTCTATCATCCTTCAAAATATAACATTGAGGACCAAAGATTTTGAAGTAACTTACATTGGGTGTGTAACCATACCAAATCTCATAGGGTGTCTTCTTTGTGTCCTTCTTCAATTGTACTCTATTCAATGTGTAGACAACAATACTGACAACTTCCCTCCAAAAATTTTGAGTGATGCTTTCCTCAATTATCAATGTTCTTGCACAGTCAACAATTGATCTGTTTCTCCTTTTAGCAATTCCATTTTGTTGTGGTGTTCTTGGTGCAGAAACCTGACTTTTAGTTCCATGCTCATTACAGAAATTAGTGAATTCATCTGAAATAAATTTGCCTCCTCTATCTAACCTTAAGCATTTCAATTTCTTATCACTTTTTTTTTCTACCATAGCCTTATATTATTTAAACATCTTAAATGCTTCCGATTTATCTTTTAAGAACATAAATGTCATCATTCTAGAATAATCATCAACAAAGAATGAAATACCTATCTCCATAGTAACTCTTTTTCCTCATGGGTCCACATAGATCAGTATGGACTAATTCTAGAATTGCATTAGATGTATGGGTTTTACTCTTGAAACTAGACTTTGTCATCTTACCTTTTTGACAGTTCTTGCACATGACATGCTCGGGCTTTGTCATGCTCGATAAGCCTCTGACATTCCTTCTATTGCTTATCTTTATCATATTGTCAAAATTCACATGACACAATCTTTTGTGCCACAACCATATGTCTTCATTTCTAGCCATTAAACAAGTGGTGTTAATGTCATCAGATAGAAAAGGTTACCTTTTGTCTGCTCACCAATTCTGATCAACCTTCCCGATTCATTGAAGATCTTTGCCTTCTTATTCTCAAATGCTACTCGGTGACCTGTGAAACACTTATCAGATTATAATTTAGTCCTTTTACCTAGTAAGAATTTTCACATTTGACCAGGTTATTCAACATTATGATTCTTTTACCTTCAACTGGACAAGGTGTGTCATTACCCATTCTTACTGAACCACCATTATAGTATTCAAAAGTTTCAAACTTTTGCTTATCACCGGTCATGTGGTGAGTGCAGCCACTATCTATGATCCAAACATCATTCTTACTAACCTTAGATATGAGTGTAGTTTCTTCATACCTTTCTTCTTCTTTGTCTGAATCATCCTTCATGGCTACAAATACCATCTCAATGTCTTCTTCAGATTCGGTGTTAGTATCAACATCTCTGTTCTTAGCTAGGTAACAAGCTTTCTTTCCTTTGTCCTTGTAGTCTCGGGTATCTCTTCTTTCAGACTATCAATTGCTTTGGTAATCTCTTTTGTCACCTTGGTCAAAATTGTTTTCATATGTTTTGTCATTACTTTTGTCATCTTTTATTTTGTTAGGACATCTTGCAGCAAAGTGTCCAACCTCTTCACAATTAAAACATACAAGTGGTAATTTAACTTTATCCAACCTATGCAGTCTTCTTGCCATTAGTGCTTCAATCTCATCAAGTCCTTGATCCTCATTATCACTTTCACTATCATTTCTAATAGCATGTCTATGACTTGACTTACTTATTTTCAAAGAATATTTGAATGTAGATTCTATAGATGGTAAGACACTATTATCAAAGTTATTCATTTCAAATAAAATTAGTCTACCAATCAGACTATCTAGAGTAATTGTATTATTTGCAACTGCTCTCATTTCTTGAATAGAAGAAACTCTAATATCATATACAGACAAAAAGGTTCTTAAGATTTTACTTACCACTATATCCTCTTCAAGTACACCTCCAACTTCTCGGATAACATTGACTACCTCTTTGATTTTGTAGCTATACTGAGTGATATTTTCTCCTTCTTTCATCCTTAGGTCATCAAACCTCCCTCTTAGGATTTCTTCCTTGGATCTTAGTACATTAGCATCTCCTCCATGTGCCAACTTCAACTTATCCCAAATTTTCTTTGCAGAGGTGCAGGTTTTGACATCTTCAAACTCAGCATCGGAGAGTGATAAGGCAAGTTCTATCATCATGCAATTGTGCTCATGCTTTTCTCTCAATTGATCAAGAGTGTGAGGTCCTATGGGAAACACATATTCAGTATCAAGGTGTTGAGTAAAATCATTACCAATACCTGATAGGTGGAGTCTTATTTTTCTTTGCCATGATGCAAAGTTGTATTTATTCATCTTGGGCACATCTTGTTTGTTCATCTTGTGATCTTTTGCTTGAGTTGTTAAACTCCCTTTCTAAGCACACAAGCTTTGACACCAATTATTAGTAATAACTGAGAGGGGGGGGGGTTGAATCAGTGGCCTTAAAATATTCCAATAAATCAACCCAAAAACTTAGTACCACAATATTAAGCCTTTATTTATCTTCAGTCCTATAAGATGTATGCCTTTAAATATACTTATCAAATAACTACTGCTCGGAGTGCTCTGTTAAACCTTATTCTTAATGTTTACTGAATAGTAGTCTTTCAATTTACCAAAAAAAGTAAATAGCTTAGTGTATACCGATCAATCTAGATTAGTTATGTGTAATGCAAAACACTAAAGTAATGACTCATAAACACATTGACACATAGATTTTTAACGTGGAAACCCTATTAAGGGAAAAACCACTTGGGACCGGTAACCCAAAATTTTCACTCTTCGAAAGTGAGCTCGGTGAAGAGCCAACCCTATTAAAGGTTACAAACACATTATTAGCTATGACCTTGTTAGAGGATTTAAAAGATTAGTTTTTCACTTGATATCGGGCATCTCTATGCTACCCTCTATGAACAAACCCTAGTTTGTCAAATGGTATCTAGTATCTCATGCTATCTTCATGATCAAACTTTTTGATACTCCTTGGGATGTATCTCAATATATAAAGGATCTTTAAATCTCACTCGATTAAGACACTTTCTGAATCAATGGTTAGACTGAAACAATATGATTTGTTCACATATACAACTTATACTTTCATATTTTCAGATCTATTGTAAGCTCATTAAACCATTATGATCAATATACCTTTTCAATATCTTTGCTCCACTTTTGTTTCTGCTCCGTGATGTTGTTCTCTATTGCTCGGTGTCCGTAGAAATATTTAGCTCTTTCCTCAACTTGATTGATCAGGACTGTATGAAGTTGTTCTTCATAATTTTCTATTTAGCATCCTCTTTTTCATTCACTCCCCTTAATTCATAATGAATTAAGTTGTCTCTTTATAGACATGATATCACCGTTTCTTTATTCTTGATTTTCTTGTTCATGGCGTGATCCGCAATCTTAGCCAATCTTAGCCAATCTTGATTTAAAGCATAACTTTTGTTTTATCTCATAGAAATCTTCTTTCCAACTAGACAAAATAGATTTAAATCCTTTACTTATCTCTAGCTTTATCTTGTTGATAAAAACAATGATAACAACCAGTTAAGTCTATATTTAGCTCTACCAGCTAGATATTTTGTCATTTCTGAACTCCAGTTAACTTCGGTGTTTTGAGTCTTTGATAGCTTCAGCCAACACTTCAATTCTCCTCGAGCTTCTCCGTTGGGGTTTTCCATCCTTCAGGATTCATTGCAAAGTTCTTCTCGTTAGTTAACACTATAATTCTAGCCGTTGGTAATGCTTGTGATTCTTCTCTTCGACAATGCTCATCGGTTTCTTTGCTCAGGAATCAGTGTGACTTAACTTTTGGTTATCTCTGTTCGTCGGGTTCCACTAGCCGTCGGTGTTTGAAGTCACTTAGTGAATGCTTTTCTTTTAGCATTACTAAAAGCATAATCTTTTTATTTTTGATTCTCTGAAGTCTTTGACACTTTGATTATAACCGATTAGATTATATCAAGTTGACATCAATGACAATACAATTCATTAGCTGATTTAATGTCTTGCATTATCTTTCTGCATTTCGGTGATCAACTTAACATCTTCAAACTATCATTAAATTACATGTCATCATCCTCAACACCAAATTCATGGTGTTATAAGTTGTGTGTTTTATGTTTACGTTCTTTTCATTTCTGCAGTTATCTAGTTAAGTTGGAATTTACTAAGTTTAAGTTTAAAGTGTTTTAATATGTATTCACCCCCCTCTCAGTATTACTTAATCCCAACAATGTATGGTGTGACGTATGATTGATTGAAGGTTGACAGGTCAATAGGAAGAACATGATGAAGCCAAGGAGGAATGATTTGATGATTGTCTCAGATAGGTTTGGATTCAAGTGTTGTGGTTCAGGATATGTTATCTTGGCGATGTTATGGGGTTGTTCTTGCGATGAAATCATGTTTAGGTGACCGTAAGACCTAGTTTCAATGGAAAGAAGATCATTCAGTGATAAGTAAAAGTTCTTAGAATAGTCAGTAAGATCCTTGACCGGTGATGATGTATCCTAAGGATCGTGATGATGTTGCAGATCGATGATGATTGATGAGTTGGCACTTTAATGATTTTTTTGACCGAATTTCTTAAAGTTGTGCAAGAACATTGGAAAGTGTGTTGTGGTTTGACTTTTATTTTTCAAATAGATGTGTGATGGATTTGAAGGCCAACCTGAATGTGTGTGAGTTAATACACCTTCATAAATCTAAGACAATTAGCTACAATTCTATGGAAAGAAATAAACAATTTAATCTAAAGAATTGCATTTAACATCCATAACATTCCATGGTTCTCTAACTAGGCTTTGCAAGTAGAGCTCTCAGCCTTAATCTCTACTAGTGACCTTCCTAGAATAAGAAATTGATAAACTAATGCCTAATATAGCTCAATTCTCTCAAAGATGATATGAAAAATGAACTCAAATGCTCATGATATGATCTTAAATCTCACAATTTGCTCTCAAAATGCTCAAGGTATTGCTCAATTTCTCTCAAATTGCCTATAGTGATGATGCTATGCATTCAAATTTTCTAGGATCCCTTTATGCCTTGAAATGGCCTATATTTATAGTAAACTCCCAAGGGTAGGGGGTAGAGTGAATTGATCATGGGTTAATCCTTGGTTGAGTTTGATCTCTCAAATGGCTTCAAATAAGGGGACCATTTAAATGTTGTCCTCAAAGGGTGGGACAAAATGAGTGGATGAGATTTCAAAGGATAAATGAGAGGTTGAGATGCAAAATTGGAGTGATCCATGTGCAAGTGTGTTCTCACTTCTCATTGGCTCTTGTATTTGTGTTGAAAAGATATTAGGAATTTATTTAGTTCAATCATTTAATTAATTTCGCCATGTAAGGAATAGGTTTGTTTTGATTTTTGATTTAAACTATATAATTAATTGATTAAAATCAATTGTATATTTTGATTGATCCTTTTAGGCTTGAATTTAATCATTTTATTTCATTATTAATTAATCCCTTGATTTTATTTGATTTAATCCACTTTGATTGATAAATGTCCGTTTAATTGATTTTGATCCATTTTGAAGCATTTTGATGAGATTTATTGAGATTTGCATATTTTGATGATACTAAGATACCTGGTCAATTTTGGGTGTCTACAAATGCCCCTCTTTGAATTGATGTGCGAAGCGTATTGATTCAAAGAAAATTGCATATCCTTATCACTAATTTGATACTGATTGATAACAACTTCTTTGATAACTGATAACCTGATTGATTTGATGCACTGATCTGATTTGAAAACCTGATTTACAACTTTGATTTGAAATTCTGATTTGATTTGATGCAGATTGCCCCACTGATAAAATTTTGAAATTTTAATGCCCCAGATTTGTTATAGATACCCTAATTTGATGATCTGATGATATATGCCCCTTCAGAAATGAAAACATTTTGATGTCCCAATGCTAATATGATGTGATTGATGAAAAAGAAGATCTAAATGATTTCATTTCTAAAAACATAAAGAACAATGATGATAAGATCACAAGATGCCCCAGTGTGCAGAAAATGCAAATTTAGGTCCCGGGGGGTAAAAATCTCTCCAAAATTAGGTCAAAATAGTTTAAATAGGTTGAAAAACCCAAATTTACTATTCATTTTCACTTTTTACTATTGAGAGTTTGCTGTTATTTTGCTATGATTGAGAGCAATGGCGGTCCATCGATTCAAGAGAGCACACCGATATCAGAGACCTCTTGAATATGGACCTCCGGTGAGTGATTTGAACCTTCCTAGTGCATTTATTACTCATTTTGATATCAATTATTGTTATTTCTTATGCTTTTTAGATTAGATTTAGCAAAATGCCTCTTAGGAGCTTTTAAATGACGCGTAGGGTAGTGAAATATTGAGTCAGCACAGTCAAATAATGTGTATGAAGTGTTAAAAACCATGTAGCAGTTAGGTTAAAATGTGAACCCCATGTTTGGAATGACGCGTAGGAAACCCTTCACAAATTTAACATTGTTTGAATGACGCGTAGAAATTGCAAATGCCGAGTATGCTATAAAGCAATGCCTCTGACACTTTAAATGATGCGTATGATGTTTTCAATGACACGTAGCGTGAAATGACACTTTCTCTTAATGAAATGACACGTACTAGGATATTTGATGAAAACCTGATTTAGAATAGAACAAGTTGTCTTCAATTGATTGTCGGGATTGATCAGATTGATTGCCAAGCTAAAAATATGTGATTCGTGATGTTACTTAGTGTTTAGGATATTAGAATAATCATACTAGTGAATGTTTGATGTGTCAATCAGATTGATTAAAAGATATTATGAATTGATCCCTTCTCAAGATCTAGAGGTTAGGAACAATAGGTTGATGTGCTCGAAAAGAGAAAAGATAGATTTAATATGTTTGATTGACTTAGAATGATCCACCAATAAAATGATACTAATATAATTCACTTCATTTACAAAATGTAGGCACATTTATGTAAGTTATATGTACAAAATGTAGCGGCTTGGGTCTTCAATCTGGCAGATGAGCTAACCCCTCTAGAGAGACGTACAATCGAGACATGTGGGATTTGATTCCTTCTTGATCTTCCTCAGTTTCAGCTGAACCAAGGTTTACTGACAGCTATGGCAGAGCATTGGCACTCTAACCATAATACTTTCCATCTACCCCTTGGCGAGATGACAATTACGCCAGAGGATGTATATAGATTATTGAGTATCCTGACGCATGGAGAGCGGGTTTGCTATGATCAGGTCTACAATGGTAGCGCATGTAGATGGGTGTTCAGAGATGCCACAATTAGTGATGATAGCATTACATGGGCACATTTTTCTTTGTTTCCTACTTTCCAGCTTTGTTAGAAGCCATGATTGGAGGACTTCTCTTATCGGATAAGAGAGGTCATGGATTTTCGGTCAGATGGGGCCACATATTAGAGGACTTGATAGCTCATCCTTAGATTTTAGACTAGGGATCTTGTGTGCTAGCCCAGTTATATCATGATTTATATGATGTTTTATATAGGCATAGCGCGGCTATATCTGTAGGTGTAGTATTATTACAACTATGGACCTGGGAGCATATCTCGATTACTAGACCAATATCGGCACAAGTGCAAGTGCGATGATATCCCTACACATTTCTATATGATGACATGATTGTCCAGTATCGTTTGGGCAAGGTTGAGTTCTGGCATCAGACTATCGACGATATTGATCAGGTCATATGGAGATCGTACTTGGGCTGCGAGGGATGGAGAGAGGATGATGATGAGATTCCATATATGTTTTCCCCTTGGTGGATGATTGGTTGATCACCACTAGGTATAGAGATATTCTTCTTTGGGAGAGTTCTCTGTTAGTTTGGTCATGTGTAGGATATGCCACAGAGTATGGAACTATATGCGAGAGTATAGGCAGAGCGATCCATGTGGGGAGATCAGGTCAATTATTGGTTTGCATGAGTAGAGATCAAGTGGCTAGGCCATGTTATATGGAATATGATGGAGCATGTGGCTGATGCAGGTATGTCCGCTAAGTATCGAGAGTAGTTTTCTCGGTATAGATTCACTAGATTCACAGATCCGACAGAGCCTATTCCTGATGTTGATGAGTTGTCTGCTAATGATGGGGATGGAGATGATGGTGGTGATGGTGCTAGGAGACCCCGGAGGTAGAGAGTACCAAGGCCTCCTTGAGTATAGAGAGCTGCAGGACCT
This sequence comes from Thuja plicata, assembly GCA_018584345.1. Taxonomy (NCBI): domain Eukaryota; kingdom Viridiplantae; phylum Streptophyta; class Pinopsida; order Cupressales; family Cupressaceae; genus Thuja; species Thuja plicata. The sequence continues at coordinate 899,351 of MU224884.1, forward strand.
TAGATGTGTGGTGGACATGTGAGAGCTCGAGGTGGTGGGTTTGAACAACCTAGACAAAGGCGAGTACAAGTACCGATGTAGATACAGGCTCAGGCCATTCCAGCTACAGCTTGGGTTGGACATAGACATAGAAAAGTATAGGCAACCAGACAGGTTCCTTTACAGGTTCAAGTTCCCCCTCAGTTAGATCCACAGGTTAGTGCAGCACAGGTTCAGGGTGCACCTCAGATACAGGTGATACCATAGACACCATAGACACCTCAGGAACCTCAAGCACCTCTAGTTCCTCCTATTTTTGATAGCTTAGTATAGGGTGTGAGAGTATTACAGGTAGGGATGACTACAGTGACTGGACACTTGGCTTAGGTGACTACGATGTTACAACAGTTCTTGGCTACCATGGCTTAGTTACCTACGAGTGCTAGCACGAGTCACGAACCACCTTCCACTCAGGATAGAGCACGTGACAAGGTTCCTGATGGGTTAGGGAATGGATCAGGTGCTACTGGAGATGGATTAGGTGCCCCTACTAGGTCTTGAGATAGACATGGGCTTGATATCCAGATATTGTATTGATGTATCATATGGAGTTTTGTTCAGGACTTGATGTATGGATCATTTTGTCGATGTATCTTTGATATACTGATTTATTATAGACATTTGATGATGGACATTTATCTATGATGATCTTTGATTGATTTCCCTGTGATGTTGATTTGATGATGTGAGATTTCTTTATATACATATCTATATGATGTCTATGATGCACTTACTTTTTATTTATGCTATGGATGCAAGGTCTTAGATTATGACATAGATATATGGATGGAAAGGATGATTATGCAACTATTTCTATATGATTTTGATTTTAATTTTGATGTATGGTTTATGCAATGCAATGATATGGATGCAATACTTAGTTCAATGGTAAAATGAATGCAACTATCTTTTTGGATTTTGATGTATGCAACTTAGTTTATGAAATGAAATTCTAAAGATGAAGGATAAATGAATAATGAGTAATGTATCTTTTTTTTCACTCAAGATATGTAAAAATAATGATTACTGATTAATGATATGAATGAATGCAAAATATAATCTCACATAATTGATTTGAAACCATTGAAATTTGATGTAACCCCCAAAAATGATGAACCCCCTTGTACTTGGAAAAATTACTCTAAATAATGCAATTAATCTAACACAAATACGTAATGCAATGCAACTAAAGGTCACTAGCTTTTTGCGAAAGAACTGCAAAAGAGATATATTTTCATCATTAAGCATTGTGGAACTAGGATTCGATACAATCCTTACTGGTGCCACTGTAACCATAAGAATATGAATATGACTTTCATCTCCATTGGTAACCTCTCGTAGGAACCTGGTACAACCCTCACTAGTTGAATGACCAACTATGGGAGTATGAATACTGATTTCAAGGGATTCAACGTTGCAAGTAGATTTTGGTATTAAGATATGAAAGATCTAAATAGCCAAGGTATCCTTTTGCGTAAATAAACAAAGGTTAATCCTCCTTCCTATATGAATGTCCTTGATGGTTCTTTGATGACCATGTCCTTAGACAAATTCACACAAGTTAAATAATCTCCCTCAAAATAGTCACACAAAAGCCAAGAAAATATCATGTCTCCATCATTGCTAATCTAGTCGAAACATCATCGATTAGCTAAAAAGACATGACTCAAAAAAGTCAATGAAAAAATCATCAAAAATTTCAAGTGTATCGCAATGTATCAAGATTTTCAAAAAGAATTCCAAACATTCTGATCATTTAAGGTGTTTTCAATTTTTAATCCTGATAAAATAAGTCAATGAAACTCAAGGATCATGTTGTAGGATCAAACTGTTTAGGGTTGAACAATGATATCCATCAAAGGTTCCAAAATATCTCTCCTCTGAATCTGAAAATATGCTTCTGTCATGTGACCAAGATGTTGCACTTTTGAATCTGTTTGGTACCAAAATCCATGATGTGTGCCCCCAAGTGATAAATGTGACCAATGTGAAACTTAGGGCAAATGAGACCTAGAATGCAACAATGCAGCTGAAAGGCTTTATTACGACTTATGCACAAATGACAGATGCAATGAGGATATGGACAAGTGATATGGTGAAAGGAAATATGTACAAATGTGACTAGGAAAGGCCTAAGGGACAAAAGGCACCTATTTCTAGGTTTTCACCTTTTGGGATTATTTCTCTTTTTTCTCTTTTTTGCTTTTTTTTTTTTCTACCAAGGCGCCTATTGCTAGGTTTTCACCAAGGCACTTTTCTATTTTTCAAATTTTTTCAATTTTTTCTTTTTTATTAATTTTTTTTTTATCATCAAGGCGCCTATTTGCTAGGTTTTCACCAAGACAACATTTTTTTATTTTTCAATGTTTTTGATTTCTTCATGCTCAATTTTCTGATTTTTCTGCTTTTCCATGTTTTTGGCTTTTTGAAACTTTCTGATTTTTTTGTATTTTGATCTTTTCTCCTTTTTTTGTGGATTTTTACTTTTTCTCATGTACAATGAAGATGCTAACTCATCTGATACTATTTCATCTAATTCTCTTTCATCTGATTAGGTATGAAACCTCTTTAAATGGATGATATTAATGGGTTCTTGCAACTCATCCCCTTCACAATCAGCTAGTTTGTATGTTCCTGTTCCAAAAGAAGAAACAATTACAAAAGGACCAAGCCAATTTGCTTCCCATTTTCCTTTCTTTTCCCTATCTGCCTGATTTTTAGGGTTTTCCCTTAACACTAAGTCTCCCACTTGAAAGGATCTTGGTTTAATGTGCTTGTTGTAGTTTAATGAAATTTGATTATGATACACTTTCAAATGATCATATGCTTGTGTTTGATGTTCCTCCAACAATTCCAATTGTTGAAGTCGGGAAACCCTATAATCCTCATATGTGATTAATCCATGTAGTGACACTCTTAAGGATGGTATTTCAACTTCTAAGGGTAGAACAACTTTGGCCCCATAAACCAAGGAAAATGGTTTAGCTCCTGTTGGTGTACGGATGCTAGTTCTGTAGGCTGACAATGTCGGGTTAATATGAATATACCAATCTCTTCCTGACTTGTCAACTGATCTCTTCAATATTTTGAGAATGTTCTTGTTTGTAGCTTCGGCTTGTCCATTACCTTGAGGATAGTAAATGGAGGAAGAATGGTGAACAATATGAAATGTTTCACAAACTTCATCCACATCTTTGTTCTTGAATTGTTTTCCATTGTCCATAATGATGGCATGAGGAATACCATATAGACAAATAATGTGATTAAGGATAAACATGGAAATATGCTTCCCTGTGGCAGTTGTCAAAGGAACGGCCTCTACCCACTTAGTGAAATATTCTATTGCTGTGAGGATATACTTATGTCCATTAGAAGATGGTGGGTAAATCATGCCAATTAAGTCAAAACCCCATTGATAAAATGACCATGGTGTGAAAAATGAATGTAATTATTGTGTAGGTGCATGAATCATGTCGTCGTGATATTGGCATTTAGCACAAAATTTCACAAATTGACAAGCATCTTTTTCTAAGGTTTTCCAAAAATAACCCATGCGAAGGATTTTCTTTGCTAAAATTAATCCACTAGAATGCGACCCACAAATCCCCTCGTGGACATCTCTTAAAGCTAACCTAGATTCCTCTTCCTCTAGAAATCTAAGGAGCGTTCTGTCAAGACCCTTATGATACAATGTGTCAGATAGGATGGTATAACGAGCCGATTGTCTTATGAAATGTTGTTTTTGGGCTTGGGTTTGGTCTGAAGGTAAGGTTTGGTTTTTAAGATAAGTATAAATTGGTCCATACCAAGGTGAGTCATGTCCATTAAGAAGGGCAATAATTTTTGCATTAGGTAAGTCAAATGCCAGTTTTTTCAACTCTTCCACCAACAATTCGTACCTCGCATTCTGATCAGGCATTTGGAGTAATGAAGGTAAAGTAGCCATTGCATTGGCTGCTCTATTTTTGTCTCTTGGAATTTTCTCAAAGGTAATCAAAGCAAAATATTTTTCCAATCATCCACCATCCTTTTATATGGCATCAATTTTTCATCTTTGGTATTGTATTCATCATTGATTTGGTTGATGACTAATTGAGAGTCTCCATAAACTTGTAATTCTATGACATTCCATTCCAAAGCCATTTTGAGACCTATGACCAAAGCTTCATATTCAACAATGTTATTTGTGCAAGGAAACAATAGTTTGTAAGATTTTAGAATTGTGCAATCTTGAGGTGTTATCAATAGAATTCCTGCCCTTGAACCACTTTGAGTATAGGATCCATCAAAATATAAATTCCATGTCTTTGCTTCCACATTAACAATCTCTGAATCAGGAAATTCCACTTTAATTGGATGTGTAGACTCTAAAGTATGTTTGGCCAACTGATCAACAAGGACTTGTCCCTTGATTGCTTTCCTTTCCACGTACTCAATGTCAAACTCACTAAGTACCATCACCCACTTTGCAATTCTTCATGTTAGGGTTGTTTTACTAAGTAGATACTTCAAAGGATCAATCTTGGCAATTAACTTCACTTTATGCATCAACATGTAATGTCTAATATTTTGAGAGGCAAACACCACAGCTAGGAAAGCCCTTTCCATGAAGCTATAGTTCGATTCATACTTTATCAATGTTCTACTCAAGTAGTAAATGGCTCTTTCTTTTCCTTCATTATCTTCTTGTGCCAATAGGACCCCTAAAGATTTTTTTGTTGCTGATATGTAAAGTAACAAAGGTTTGCCTTTAATAGGTGACATTAATATGGGTGGATTCACCAAGTATGTTTTAACAATGTGAAAGCTTTGTCACACTCTTCATCCCATGTAAAAATAACGTCTTTATGTAGCAACCTTGTGATTGGATGGCATTTTTCCACCAATTGGGAGATGAACCTCCTTATAGATTGAAGTCTTCCTTGAAGAGACCTCATTTGGCTAATATTCTTAGGAATTTCCATGTCCATTATTGCTTTCACTTTCTCGGGATCTACTTCAATGCCTTTTGCAAAAGCAATGTAACCTAGGAGTTTGCCTGATTGTACCCCAAAAACACACTTCTTTAGATTGAGTCTCACTTAGAATTGTTCTAGCCTTGTGAAAATATTATCTAATTATATTGGTAAGTGATCCTTTCTTTCATGTGATTTTGCTAGAATATCATCAACATAGTCTTCTAAAAAGGTATGCATCATATCGTGGAAGATGGTAGTCATTGCACTTTGGTAAGTTGCTCTGACATTTTTGAGACTGAAGGACATCACATTCCAAAAAAAGGTTCCCCATGGACATGTAAAATATGTATTCTCTTGGTCTTTGGGTGAAATTCGGATTTGATTGTATCCACTAAATCCATCCATCAAGGAAAATATAGAATGACTCATTGTTAAGTCCACTATTGTATCAATGCTAGGTAGTGGAAAATCATCTTTTGGGCAAGCAAGATTGAGATCTATAAAATCCGTGCAAACTCTAATAGATTTATCATGTTTTGTGACCGGTAAAATGTTGGATATCCATTATTCATATGCAATTACTCTTATAAATCCAACCTTGAGGAGCTTTTCCAATTATGCTTTTACTAAAAGTGCCACATGAGGGTGCATCTTTCTTAATTTCTACTTTACGGGCTTCACACCGGGTTTCAAATTTAAATGATGCATTATGAAGCTTAGATCTAACCTTGGAATGTCGGCATAAGACCATGCAAATTTAATTTTATTTTCTTGAAATAATTCGATGAACTCCTTTCTTTCTGATGGACTCAAAGATGTTGCTAGATGAACAAACTTAGGATCCTCTTTGGTGCCAATATTAAATTTCTCTGTTGGTTCAATAAGGATGGGTGATATTTCATCTTCATGTTTAGGTAGGGCATCCAACCTCTCTTCCTTAGGTGCCACAATTGAGATTTCACCTTTGGAAACATCCGATCTATTTTGACTTTTTAAGGTTCTAGCACTGCCACATGGTGGTTTTCACCACTAGACCTTTTCATTTTTTTATATTTTTTTCTTTTATTTTGTGGATTGAGAGGTTGGACCCCTGCCTCTATCATCATGTCTAGATTGTATTCATTGGTGGAAGAATATGTCTCAACCACATTTAGGTATTGGGCCATTGCAAGATTATTGGGAAAGTATAAGAAGTCATTTGGTTCAGATAAATCCCAATCAATGAGTTCCAGGTGCATTAAGGATAAGAATTCATTTGGAAAATTTTCATTCGAAGGGTTTAAGGACATGACCCCATTTGAAGGTTCGTACATTGTATCACTTAGATCTATGACATGGGCTTCCTCAAGATGTTCCATGGAAGTTGGATCAAAGTCTCCTTCACTAGAGTCCTTGCTGATTTCCATGGGAAAGAATGCATGTGGATTAAAAAAAAACATTTGAATCACCCCCCATGAAGGTACCCAAGGTTCACCTACCCATTGAATAGTCCTAGATGCTTTCCTTATGTTGGATTCTTGAGGTTCACTTGACACTTGTGTAGAATTAGAGCCTTGATGTTCATTTTCTTGGCTTGTAGCATTGGGAATAGTTGCATATGTGTGAATAACATCAACTTCTATGTCATGACAAGACTCTTTGGAAAAGGAATCCCACTCATAATCCCTAGAATCATCTTCACTTTTGGAACCAACCATGTGCACACGTTCATGGGAATCATGCATTGGACTTGAAATTTCTCTTTTATGTTGAAAACTTATTCCGGCTTTCTATTCTTTTGCTCTCCAAGCTGGTTCAATAGGTTATAATAATCCTCTATTTCAAACTCTTAAGGGTCCTCTTCCCTTATATCCCATTTTTTGCATGATTTGATACCCTTTCCCATATTGATCAGTTTGAATGTTGATGTGTTGTACCCTTTCCATAGAATTATTTGAAGTGTCCTCTTCCTTATAGATCCATTGTAGTACTTCATTATCCTCCTTCTCTAAGGAAGATTTATCACTCTCTCTTACAAAATGAGCATTGTATTTATGAGGGGGATAAGCGCTTGATGGCTTCCCATGTGTCCTAGGAGAGGTTGGTAAATCAAATAGGGAAACAAAATATTCCCCTACTCCCTTGGATTTGATTTTACATTTCTTTTCAAAGGTGTGCATCAACTCACTCATCTTTTGAGATTGATTCTTCTTAGCTTGTTCTCTTTCTTCCTTGGTAGGTTTCAAAGTTTCCATTCTCAATGTAGAAGTCTTAACTAAATTATCATGTGAATTTTTACCCTCATAACTCATCTTTTCTTTTCCCTTAGTTGTTGTAGTTGAGTTAGTTTGATTAGGGTTTGAGATGGAAGTATCATTTGATGTCAACTTCAAACTTTCCTTGTTGGGTTCTTCAATAGAATCATTAGGGATGACTCCTTCCCTATTGTGAGGAATAAATAATTCATGAATTGGTTTCAATGTTGCAATATTGAAAGGGATTTGAATCTCCTCCAATTGTGATCTCCTCACCTCTATGTGGAAATTTTATGCATTGGTGATAAGTAGAAGGTACCGCCTGCATCTCATGAATCTAAGGTCTTCCCAATAAGATATTATAAGTTATTTTCATGTCGAGAACTTGACATATGGTATCTTTTTTGATAGGTCCCACTTGGATAGGTAAAACAATAATGCCTTTTGAAGACCTTTCTTCCTCATTGTAAGCCTTAATGGTGATCTTATTCTTAGGGTCAATAGATGATTCAGATATCCCTAAAGACTTTACAAGGTTTAATGTACAAATATTGAGACCGATTCCCCCATCAATGAGAACTCTCTTAACCCTATGCCTTTGGATTAACACCTCTATATGCAAGGGCAAATTTTGAGGGTGGGTAATAGACATGTCATCTTTTTCGGAGAACGAAAGGCAATGAGGAGCTATGAGGTGTCCCACCATATTCTGAAACTTATCCTCTTCCAAGGTTATATGAACATTGGTTTCCAGTAGGGGTTTTTCCAATATTTCTTTGTGATTAGGAGATGATTTCAACAACTCCAAAATAGAGATTTGTGCTAGAGTTTTATGCAATTGATCCACTAAACTATAAGGCCTTATTGAAGAAGATGTTGGGTTAGCCAAAGTAGTTGTGGAAGTAAGACCAAAGGTTTTAGGGGCACTTCCTTATAGGGTAACTTTCGCTGCTTGGCCCCTAGTTATGACATTAGAAGACTCTTGAATAGGTTGTTCTTTTATTACCACAACATTGATAGTACTATCATGTCCAAATAGGGCATTAATAGTATTTTCATAGGTATGGGTAAAGTTTACATTGTTATTGATTCTCGAATTATTTCCATTGTTCCCTCCATTGTTTGAATTGGAAGATTCACCTTTTTCATGTTTGTAGAAATGAGTCTTAAAGGCCATGTGATCTTCGTTGTTTTGAGGACCTTCTACCTTTATCACACCATTTTCAATTAGGTCTTGCACTACGTGTCTCAAATGTATGCAATCATTTGTCTTATGTCCTCGATTTCTATGGTATTCACAATGACTAAACTCACTCCACCATGTAGGTTTGATTTGTGGCTCATATGGTTGAGCTCTAGGTAAGTCAATAATATTAATAGCAATGAGGGTTCTTAATGCCTTCTCAAGGGGTTCACCCAAAGGTGTGAATGTTCTTTTAGGAGTTGGTGTAAAGAAAGGCTTAGGTTTGTTAGCCCCTTGATTGTTCCCAAAGTTATTATTGTTATTGTTGTTGTTGAAAGGTACCTTGGGTTCTTGAGTCACATTATTAGCTTGAGAAAATCCTTTGGTAAGATTCAAAGGGGTGGCCTTCAAATTGTTAGTCTCTATAACTCCATCATTCACCACTCCCTTATTGTTATTCCTCATCCAAAACCGGTTATTGTAAGGAGGATTTATATTTTGGTTGTTATTGGAGGTATTGTTGTTGTTGTTTTTATAAATTTTCCATTCTTCACTTTTGACCAATACCTCTTCCGTGGTAACCCCATTCTCAATTAGGTCTTGGAAAGACCTAGTGTTGGAAAGATTGCCACAATGTAGACAATTATTATTTTTTCATTAATGTCAAACCTTAATTGGTGAGACTATTGTTGTATGTTTGAGTACCTTATATATTGATTGATGAAGATTTGAAAAGAATGGGATAATAGGAAGACCAAGGAAATGGTTGAGTTATGAGTATAAACCAGGGTACTTGATCATTTGGCACTTTGGCAAAGTGATACATTGTTTATCTAGCACTGATAGTTCATTGGAAGGTCAATGCCGAGCAAAGCAAAGTCAATGCCGAGAAAAGCGAAAGGTGATGCCGAGAAAAGAAAAGATGATGTCGAGCGCCAGTGAAATGTCGAGGGAGACAGTGAAATGCTGAGCATCAATATTTTGTTTATTGGTGAGATTTGAGATCTATGACCGACATAATTGATTTTATTGGGATATGCATTATTAATTAAGATTGGTCCATATTCATTTAATGCATGGGAAAATGTTACTGGCGCATGGATTCAATGGTTAATTAATGACTGTATTGGAGAAGTAAATTAAATGTAAAGATGGAAAGATCTGTTGGATCTGACCTAACCTAAGATCTATGATCTTGATTAAGCGGAAAAAGATTTATTTGACCTAGATGTAGAGGTATAATATAACCTACTATGGTTATCGTTAAAATATTGAAGTGGAATGCAAAGTGTTGCAAGGTTAATTGACTGATTGGCAGGACCTAAGCAGAAAAGGTTGAACAGAGAAGCATAGAGAGATTGCTTGACGGATTTCCAAGCAGATTTGAAGTTTGAGATGAGAATGGAGGCCACTCAGTGAATTAGCATTAGAGCTGAAATTGGATCTGGATTTGCAAAGTAAGTTGTATGAATTAGATCACACCTTCTGATTACTTTCTAACTATTGTATCAGTTCAAATCCTTTAACCAGGTTGACCTAACAGTCATTGTATAAATCCTTTGAACAAGGTGACATTTAGATTGGAATGTTCTAAGTCCTCTAACAAGGCCACTCCTAATAGGGTGATTAAATCCTTTAACCAAGTCACATTTGACAGTGTGTTTTGTAACCTTTAACAAGGTTGGCTCCTCACAGGGCATTACTTTAGAAGAGTAAAATTTTGGTAGCATGTTACTGGTAGTTTTTCCCATATTAGGTTTCCATGTTAAATCATGGTGTCAAAATGTGTGAATGTTATTGTTGTGTTTTACTATTAAGTTTCTGCAAGCTTATTTCATTAGTACAGTAAACTGCACACTTTTATTGTTTATTGCTGCCGAACATACCTGAGTTGTTGAAGTTGATTTAAAAGTTTTATATGGGCACATCTAGGCCTAAGGATAACTGATTCACCCCCTCCTCTCAGTTATTTTGAATTCATATTAACAATTGGTATCAGAGCTGTGTTCTCTTGAAAAGTGTGAAGGTACTTGGAGATAAAGATCAAGATGTATAAAAGGGATGGACCGAAGATCAACAAGGAAAACTTTCCTGCATGGCAAAGTTTGATGAAACTTCATCTGGCTGGTATTGGTGAGTCTGCTAAATGACATATTGAAATAGAATATGTAGCTCCTACTAGAACTCTGAATGTTGTAGAACTAAGAGAGAAGCATGAACATAATCAAGAAATGTTAGAGCTTGCATAATCTCTGAACTATCATGAATTTGAGAACATCAAAGATTGTACAAGCGCAAAGTAGGTGTGGGATGCCCTTACAACCATCTATGGAGGTGATACGAATGTACTAAGAGCCAAATTTGAAATCTTGAGAGGTAAGTTTGATGATTTAAAAATGCAATAAGGAGAAAATATAGTGGAATACTATGATAGGATAAAGGAAGTTGTAAATGATATTAGAGGAGCTAAGGGAGTCATTGATGATGATACTATCATGAGCAAGGTAATGAGAACAATTCTTCCTATTTATGCCATTAGAGTATCTGAAATTCAAGAACTGAGATGTACTCCTAATAAAAATTTAACTCTGGAAAGTCTGGTAGGCAGACTTACTGCATTTGAGGTGTCAAATTTTGACAACTATACTCCACAAGTTGTTGAAACTGCATTCAAGTCACAGATGGTCATCAACAAATCTAAGAAAGGAAAGAAATATGTGGACAGTGACACCGACACCTTAGATGATGATCTTAAAGAGCTTGAGGCACTTATGGCAAGAAGACTAGCAAGAGGAAAAGGAAAATTCAAAGGTAAGCTTCCTATTATTTGTTTTTCTTGTAACAAAGTTGGTCATATTGCTGCTAGATGCCCTGACAAGAATTAGATGGATGAAAGAAAGGACAAAAAGTATAAAGATAGAATGGATGACTGAGACTACAGAAAGTACAAGGACTACAAAGACAAAGGTAAGAAATCCTGCTATATAGTTGAAGAAGCTTTTGAAAGTGAATCTGACAAATATGATGAAAATAATAAAGAAGTAGTATATGTAGAAATGAAAGATGATTCTGATGATGATGAGAAAACTACACTAATTTCTTATATGAGTAAAGGTGATCGCTGGATTATTGACAGTGGTTGTTCACATCACATGACTGGTGATAAGGACAAATTTGAAACATTAGATCAATGCAAAGGTGGATATGTTAAATTTGGTAATGACACACCTTGTAGAGTCAAAGGGAAAG
>MU224884.1:920587-966002 GCA_018584345.1 Thuja plicata
CTTGAGATTCCTTGACTTTCTCAAGTGGGTGGAGTCCTTAATCATTCCTTAATGGAATGTGACAACATTAGGAGGTGGGTTAGGATAGAATTAAGATTAGAATTAGATTTAGCAAGGGTGAATGGGTGGGGATAGGTTTGAATCTAGAGTCAAAGTGGTTGAAGTGGGTTAGGTTAAGGGTTTAGAGGAATATTAATGAAATGAATAAAACTGATTTAATTCATTCAAAAATAGGGATATTAATTATTTAAACATTTATTTTCTTTTTAATAATCAATAGGACTATAGCCAATTTAATTAAATTAATTAGGCTAGGGGAATGGGTTCTTTTGCAAGTGAGCAATTGATTTAGGAGTTTATTTAATTCCTCAAAAATTAATCATTTTAGCCATGTATTTGATTGATCATTTGATTTTGGCTAAAAGTATTTAATTTAGTGATTTGATCACTTTAGGAGATTAAATTAATTTCAAAAGAATTATGCCAAGTAGTAACAAGGTCGTTTGAACATAATTAGGGGTATGATCACACTTTGGGTAAATAGGGTCTATAGTCAGAGCATACCAAATCTAGGTGGTTACAGTTTTAAATAAGGAGACCATTTAAATGTTGTCCTCAAAGGGTGGGACAAAATGAGTGGATGAGATTTTAAAGGATAAATGAGAGGTTGAGATGCAAAATTGGAGTGATCCATGTGCAAGTGTGTTCTCACTTCTCATTGGCTCTTGTATTTGTGTTGAAAAAATATTAGGAATTTATTTAATTCAATCATTTAATTAATTTAGCCATGTAAGGAATAGGTTCATTTTGATTTTTTATTTAAACTATATAATTAATTGATTAAAATCAATTGCATATTTTGATTGATCCTTTTAGGCTTGAATTTAATCATTTGATTTCATTATTAATTAATCCCTTGATTTTATTTGATTTAATCCACTTTGATTGATAAATGTCCATTTAATTGATTTTGATCCATTTTGAAGTATTTTAAAGCATTTTGATGAGATTTGCTGAGATTTGCAGATTTTGATGATACTATGACACTTGGTCAATTTTGGGTGTCTACACTGATTTTGTTAGAGAAATTTCTAGATTGGTATTAAATTTTAGGGCTTGAGAATTGAGCGGGAAAGATTGTAAAAAAAATTTGTAAGGCAGTTAATTTCCCTAATGAACTTGTATTGCATATATATGTAAAATAATGAAATGTAAAAGTGTAGATCATGGATATAGAGGTGAGGTAAATAGAAGAGAGAAGAAATATTATTGTCTACATGTGAAGAAAATATTGAGCTTGAATTGTATATGTACTAGTAGAGGAGAAGTGCTATTCTTTTCAGATCACTTTCACTTGTTGATTCCTAACATTTTCATCAAGATAAATCCCTTAACTGGGTAGATCCTAACAGGTCTAAGTTGTAAATCCTTTAACCAGGTGACTCTTTAATTAGGGTTTGAAATCCCTTAACAGGGTTACTCCTAATATATAAAATCTCCTAATAGGGCTAGAGGTAAATCTCTTAACTGGGTGGCTCCTAACATGGTCTTTCTCTTAATCGTGCATTTGTAAGCTCCTAACAGGGATAAGATCTTAACTGGGCGTACTTCAGAAGAGTGTGGAATTATTTGTGGGTGTCATCACCATATTTTTTTTCCTAGTTGGGTTTCCATGAGAAAAATTTTGGGGTTATTGTATTGCATGGTTGTGGATGTTTATCTTCATTGGTTTTTTTATTAATGCAATGAATGTTAATTGATGCATGTTGGTTGAATGACTTATGAAAAAATTGAATTTTTAGATTACTGATTCACCCCCCTCTCAGTAAGCTTGGATCTAATAAATACTAAAAATTTGTATAAGAGCCTTTGTCCTCTTTTTGGTAATCATAACATCTTGAGGAAAAGATCCAATAATGAGGAAGAAACCTCCCAATTTCTCTAAAGACAACTTCCTGGTATGGAGTGAAAAAATGAACTTATATCTAAAAGTTATGGGATCACAATATTGGATGCACGTACAAGAAAGTATATCACTCCTACTAGAAATCTCATTGCAGGTGAACTAAAGAAACAACAGGAGAATACTCAAGCACAAGAAGCTATTGTAAGTACCTTATCTGATATTGAATATGTTGATGTTTGTGGACTTGATACTGCCTGTGATGTTTTGGAAAAGGTGAAACTAATCTATGGAGGATATATTCATGTGCACAAAGCTAATGAAGACAATATTAAAGAAAAGTATGATGACACGAAGATGGTATAAGGAGAGAACATTGCACAATATGGTCTAAGAATAAAAGAAGTTGTTGGCTTTATCAGAGGTGCTAGTGGAACTATTGAGGAATATATTGTGGTAAGTAAAATTTTGAGAAATTTATTGTCTACTTATGCCATTAGAGTTTCTTCTATAAATGAGATGAGAACTTTTGAAAATGTTACTATAGATAGATTGATCAGTTTACTTACTTCATTTGAGTTAAATAACTTCGATAACAGTATTCCAAGAGTTGAGGCTACTTTCAAGGAATCAATGTCTAATGTACTAGTAAGGAAATTAAAAGACACAAGTCATGATTTTGATTGCATGTCAAGTTGCACCAGGGAACTTGAAGCTATCTTGCAAGATGAAAGGAAACATGGAGAGCTTTAAGCACTACTAGAAAAGAGATTGCCTAGAGGGACTGGTAAGTACAAGGGTAAACTAGAAATGAAATGTTTTTCATGTAATAAGATTGGAGATATTGATACTAGATGTCCCAATGGTGAATAAGAGGATAAGTTCAGAGAGTTTAAGGGAAAAGGGAAGAAACAATGCTTTTTTGCGGTTGATAAAGAAGTTACTAATGAAGAATCAAAAGATAATGAGGAAAAGGAACTTGTATTTGTTGCAGTCAAAGAAGATCCCTCAGAAGGTGAAAAGGAACTTGTTTCTCACATGGGACAAAATGATGAATGGATTATAGATAGTGAATGCTCACATCACATGATCGGTGACAGGAGTAAGTTCTTTAAGCTTGATGAGTTTGATGGTGGTTTTGAAAGGTTTGGTAACAATACACCTTGTTTGGTCAAAGAAAAAGGCACTATTTCTTTGAATGGTAAGACTAATACAAATGATGTTTATTTTGTGGATGGTCTAACACATAATCTATTGAGTGTGGGTCATCTAAATGATAAAGGTTACAAAATATAATTAAATTGAGGTATATGAAAAATAATTGGAAGCTCGGGTGATTAGATTGCTACCGGTAGGTAGACTAGAGGTAATTTATTCCATCTAAATAATATTGTGAATAGTTGTTTGGTTGAAAAGGTTGAAGATCATTGGCTATGGCATAGAAGGTTTTGTCATGTAAATTTTGATATTTTGATCAAAGTGCGTAAGAAAAATGCAGTTAGGGGATTGCCAAAATTAGCCAAGCCATACAACATGATGTGTAAAGAATGTCAACTAGGTCAGTTAACTAGTTATACTTTTAAAAGAAATACATTTTCATCTAAGAGAATACTTGATTTGGTGTATATTGATCTTTGTGGGCCTATGCGACAGAGAATTTATCTAAGTGATAGATATTTCATATTGTTTACGAATGGCTATTATAGAATGATGTGGATAACTTTATTGAAGGAGAAGTATGATGCATTCCGTAAATTCAAAACATTCAAGGCACTAGTTGAGAAGGAATCAGGTAAGAATTTGAAGAGTTTAAGGTCTGATAAAGGAGGTGAGTTTACTTCTATATAATTTTTTAAGTATTGTGCAGATAATGGAATCAAGAGACAAATGTCTGCACCGAGGAATCCATAAAAAAATGGTGTTACAAAGAGGAAGAACAAAACTATAGTGGATGTTGCAAGGACAAGGTTGATTCAAGGTGATGTACCAAAAATTTATTGGAAAGAAGCAATTAGTATTTTTATTTACACACTGAACTAGGTGCAAGTAAAGAAAGGAACCAATAAGACACCTTATGAGCTATGGTATGGTCACTCACCTAGTGTTAAATATTTCAAAGTCTTTGGCAATAAATGTTACATTAAGAGGGATGATTTCACATGCAAGTTTTATCAAAAAAGTGATGAAGGTATTTTATTGGGTTATTCTACTAAAAGTAAAGCATATAAGTATCTCTCTCAATAAGAGAACTACAAAAATGATTGAAAGTACAAATGTAATTGTGGATGAATACCCTAATAAATCTAGTGATTTAAGTAAGCAACTGATAGAGGATGATTGGTATATTGTGTATATTGAACTGAAAGTGCATGAATCAGCATGACAAAACAATGTGGAAGAAGTGATTTAACTGACAAAAGAAGAAGAAGAAGAAGCTCCTAGAGCTAAACCAGTGATACCTAGGTATGTGAAGATGAATCACTCTATTGATCAGATTATAGGTGATAAGTGTAGAATTTTTAGCATAGATCTAGCTAGAAAGAAAAAAACAAAACTTGTATAATAATACAGAAGAAACAGAGAGTTGCCAAGAATGAAAATTCTATATTGATCACTCATAAAATGTGTAAATTACAATGAATATATAAATACATGAGAAGGAATTATGCATGTAATATATGAAGAGGTGGAGAAAACAAGGTGTACTTATCTCTAGTTAGCCTTACATAAAGAATGTATGGAGCATAAACCTATGGAAAACATAAGAAAATCTATCATTCTTAGATCTCCAATTTAAAGAGTGAACTGATACATGTTAAGGGTGACTGAATCTGAAGGATTTGGATGTTGACAGTGACTAGAGTGAAAATTAACACTAACACCCCCCTTAAGGCTATCTAACGAGAAAAAACTAATGAAAGGAGAGAGGAAAGAGGGAAAACACAGTGGGAATAAAATACCCCCGTAAAATATACACTAAAATAAAGATTTGTGACACAAAAATGGTGGACATCTGTCGAATGATAATTGTCATAGTTTTGAATGAAGTAACTCCTCTGAAACCAAGATAAAGATGAATCAATCTACATGAGTTCCCCCAACGACACTACTCGAACAATGAGAAAATGAAAAACAAAGAAAAAACATCTGTCAATCAAAGATACATAAGACAATAATCCACATAGGTGCCTTTAAACAATGAATAAAAGGGAAAAAAGGTAAAACATCTATCAGTAAAGGATGCAGATGACACATGAATCTATACAAGTGACCCTTACAACACTACTCAACCATGCAAGAATAAATTTCTAGTTGAAAATACAGGAAGCATCAACATGAACAATAGAAACCCCTCCATAATATTGAAAAGAGATACATGATAGGTCCCCTGATATGGTGTCACTAAAGAGAAATTGAAGGCAAGGCCCATCCAAAAAGAGCATGACCTTGGTCTGATGCAAAATTTGGTTCAATCTCTATTTTCATGATTGTTCGATGCAAGCCTCTACTTGTGGGCTGAAGTAGAATCTATGGCTTCCATTTGTATGGAATGAGAATGGAAGAGGCTGGAAATTTCATTCTTTGCAACATATTTGATCTTCAACACCTACAAAAAAAAATTCCTCTCTTTCCTAGCTCCTAAGCTCTGATACCATGTAGAATTTTTAGCATAGATCTAGCCAGAAATAAAAAAAAAACTTGCAGAATAATACAGAAGAAAAAGAGATCTCCCAATAATGAAAATTATATATTGATCACTCACAAAATTTGTAAATTATAATGAATATATAAAGACATGAGCAAAAATTATGCATGTAATATCTGAAGAGGTGGAGAAAAAAAGGTGCACTTCTCTTTAGTTAGCCTTACATAAAGAATGCATGGAGCATAAACCTATGGAAAACACAATAAAATATACCATTCTCAAATCCCTATTTAAGGAGTGATATGATGCATGTTTAATGATTGAATCTGAAGGCTTTACATGTTTACAGTGACTGGATTGAAAATTAACACTAAAAATAAAAATGCAGATGTTCTAACCAGGAGAAAGATCAGAGAAGGTACTTTGATTTCCAAGTATGAGCCTAAGATAGTGAATGAAGTAGTCAAGGATGAAGATTGGGTAAAATATATCGAGGAAGAACTTGATCAAATTGAGAAGAATGATACACAGACACTTGTTCTTAGACCTGCAGGTAAAAATGTGATTGGTACAAAATGGGTTTTCAAGATAAAATTGAATGAAGATAGAGATGTGATCATAAATAAGGAAAGGATTGTATGTAATGCCTATGCATAAGAAGGACTAGAATATGGATAAAAAATTTCTCGAGTAGAAATATTGGAAGGGGCAAGACTTCTACTTGCTTATGTTGCTTATAAGAAGTTCATTTTTTTTCCAAATGGATGTCAACTCACTTTTCTTGAATGAAATCCTTGAAGAAGAGGTCTACATGGAACAACCCAATGGTTTTTCATTGACAAAGGAAAAGGATATGGTATGCAAGCTACAAAAGGTACTATATGGACTGAAACAAGCCCCAAGGGCATGGTATGAAAGGTTACATTTTTATCTTATTCAGATTGGTTTTAATAGAAAAAGTGATGATAGTAATGTGTACCTAACAGTTGAAGGAGATAAGTTGTTGATAGCTAAAGTATTTATTTGTGATATAATCATTGGAGGAAATGATGAGATGAGTTTGAAATTTGCTAAAGAGATGAAGGAGTCTGAAATGCCAATGATTGGGGAGATAAAATTCTTTATTGGATTGCAAGTTTCACAACTAAATAATGGTATATATATTATATGTATCTGTCTATCATATGTGAAGTAAGTACTAAAGACTTTTGGTATGGATGACTCCAAACCAGTTGGAACCCCATGGTAATAGGATGTAAATTTTATAAGGATGATGATTATGATGCAGTAGATGCTACTTTGTCAAGGTCTATGATCAGTAAATTGCAGTATGTTGTTCATAGCAGACCAAATATTTCTCAAGTAGTTGGAATAGTGGTTATATTTTAAAGAAAATCCTAAGGAATCTCATATGGTTGTAGTCAAGAGGATATTTGGATATTTTAAGGGGACAGTTGACTATGGTCTATGGTATGCTCATGATGGTGATTTCTCTTTGAGTGTTTTTACTAATGTTGATTGGGAAGGACATGTGGATGATAGAAAGAGAACAAGTGGTGGTGCATTATTTCTAGGTGATAGGCTTGTATCTTGAACAAGAATGAATCAAAAGTATATCTCATAATCCACTGCAGAAGAAAAGTATGTAGTAGCAACTATAAATTATACCCAAATTGCATAGATGAATCAGATTCTTAAAGGTATCAAAGAAAAGGTCATTGAACAGGTAACTATTTTTTGTGACAATACAAGTGCAATAAATATTTCCAAGAATATAGTAATGCATTCCAAGACTATGAACATTGCAATTAAGTATCACTTTTTGAGAGAGCAAGTACAAGTGTGATGAAACAAGTATTGTTGCCTTTGATTGAGACTCAAAAGAATGAGAATTATAACAGTGTTAGAGTATTTTTGGTGGAAGGAAGGAAATCCTTGGATGGCTTGAAGAGTGAAAATATGTGTTATGCATTGATCCCTAAGAATTTTGATTTGGGAATAGAAGAAGGGAAACCTTATAAGGAAGTAAAGGAATTGATCATAGAGTATGAGGAAATAATTTCAGATAATGTACTTGATGCATTACCACCTATAAGAAGTATTGGTTATTGAATAGATCTAATCCATGGAGAATTTTTTCCTAATAAAGCCAGACATTGGATGACACCAGTAGAGAATGAAGAATTGAAAAAACAAGTGCAAGAGTTATTGAAGAAAGGATTGATCAGAGAAAGATTGAGTCCTTGTGTAGTACGAGCAGTGTTAGAACCCTAGAAGAATGGAGAATGGAGAATGTGTACTGATTCCAGAGCTATAAATAGGATCACAGTGAAGTATAGGTTCCCATTTCCTAGGATGGATGACATAATGGATTGCTTGAGTGGAGCGAAGTATTTTACAAAGATTGACTTGAAGAGTGGATACCATCATATCAGAATCAGAGAAGGAGATGTGTGGAAGAATGCATTTAAGACAAATGAAGGATTGTATAAGTGGTTGGTGATGCCTTTTGGATTGAGTAATGCACCAAGAACTTTCATGAGATTAATTAATGAGGTATTGAAGAAATTCTTGGGTAAGTTTGTGATTGTTTATCTTGATGACATTCTAATTTTTAGTAAGAAAAAGGAAGATCATTTTTGGCATCTGAGACAAGCATTGCAGAGGTTGAGAGAAGATAAATTATTGAAAAACATTAAGAAGTGTTCTTTCATGAGGAAAGAGATAGTATATTTGGGTTTTGTAATATCTACAGAAGGTTTGAAAATGGATCATGATAAAGCGAAAGAAATTTTTTCTTGGACTACACCTAATAGTGTTGGAGAAGTCATATCATTTCAAGGATTGGATAGTTTCTACTGAAAGTTCATAATGAATTTCAATTCAGTTTTTAATCCTATGACTGAGACAATGAGAGGAGATAGAAAAGAATTCAAGTGGACACATGGAGAAAATAGGAGTTTTGAGTTGTTGAAACAAAAGGTAACTGAACAATGTATGTCATCTTTACCATATTTAAATAAGGTATTTAATGTAGACTATGATGCAAGTGGAAATTCAATTAGAGTAGTGTTAAGTCAAGAAGGTATACCTATTGCTTATGCTAGTGAAAAGTTGAATGATGCTAAGAGAAGATATTGAGTTTATGATCAGGAATTTTATGTCATAGTTCAAGCTTTGAAAAATGAAGGCGTTATTAATTTCCTAAGGAATTTATTTTCTACACTAATCATCAAGAATTGCAAGATTTGAATAGTCAAGGTAAGTTTAATCAAAGAAATATGAGATGGGTTGACATTTTGTAGAGTTATACATTTGTGTTGAAACATATGAGTGGTAAATCAAATGTTGTTGATGCTTTGAGTAGAAGAATAACTTTTATAGCTGAGATGAGAGCTGAGGTGTTGGGATTTGATGAGTTGAAGACTTTGTATGAGGAAGACCCTAATTTTGCATAACCTTGGAAAGATTGCAGAGAACATTTTGTTGTAGACCGAAGAAAATGGTTGGACTATTTCATTTAGGAAGGTATGTTATTTAGAGGAATCCAATTTTGTATACCTAGGAGTTTTATGAGGGATAATCTGATTAAGGAAAATCATTGTGGAGGATTAGCTGTACATTTTTGTATTGAAAAGATGGTGGTTTGGGTGAGTGAGAATTACTTTTGGCCTCAGATTAATAAGGATGTAAGGAATTTTGTTCAAGGATGTAGAATTTGTAAAGTTACAGAAGGAAGTAGTTAGAATACTTGATTGTATACACCTTTGACAATGTCGACTAGACCTTGGGAGGATATTAGCATGGATTTTCTACTTGGGTTACCAAAGATACAAAGAGATAATGATTCTAGATTTGTGTTGGTAGATATATTTTATAAGATATCACATTCCATTCCTTGTAAGAAGACAACAAATGCAGTACATGTAGCTGACTTATTTTTCAAGGAGATTGTGAGATTGAATGGTTTTCCTAAGAGTGTAGTTTCAGATAGAGATAGTAAATTTGTTGGTTATTTTTTGGAGGAAACTTTGGAGGAAGATGAAGACCGATTTGAATTTTAGTTCTACATTTCATCCATAGATAGATTGACAAACTAAGATAGTGAACACGAGTTTGATAAATTTATTGAGATGTTTGGTTGGATAAAAGTTTGTAAATTGGGATTTAATCTTAGCACAAGAAGAGTTTGCATATAATAATTAAGTGAATAGGAGTATAGGGAAGACACCATTTGAGATAGTTAATATTTTTAATCCTAAGGGAGTACCAAAACTAAGGTATATTAGTGATGATAACAAGAGGAGTATTGAAGCAAAACAATTTTTCGAACACATGAATGGATTACATGTTCAGATAAAACAACATTTGGAGGAGATGAATCATACATATAAGGAGAGAGTTGATCTGAAGAGGATACATAATGAATTTGAAGTAGGGGATGAAGTAATGGTATATTTGAAGAAGGGGAGATTTCCTGATGGAACATATAATAAGTTGAAGATGAGGAAGTTTGGACCGTGTAGGATCTTGAGGAAATTTGATTCATAAAATGAATATGAAATGGAATTACTATATGACATGGATATATCACCTATATTCAATGTTGTAGAATTATATGAGTATCATGAGATGTATTTTGTAAGCATGTTGGACTAGTTGTTGAACAATAATATCCTAAAAAGAAGATAGATGAGATAGAAGAAATTTTGGATAGTTGAATTGGAAGAAGTACAAGAGGTAAATTGTAAAAAGAGTATCTTGTCAAATGGAAAGACATACTAGTGGAAGATTCTTCATAGATTTCTTAGGTTGAGGATGACCATCTTGGTTTTCCTTTAGTCCTAGAAAAGTGAGAGGATCCTTTTTCAAATAAAATTGGGTATTTGATGTAGGAGCATCTTGGGATCTTGGCAATCTTGCATCAACCAAAAATATTTATTTTCTTCTTTCTTGTTTTATCAATCTCTGAGTTTCTGTCTATGATCGTTCAGTTTGGATCTTTTGTAGTTGCAATCCTTACGTGTCTATGGAATCTTGTTGAACCTTTCCCTAGGTTCACACTTCATTTGGTTACTTTGTGCATGAGATCTCACATATTCTTGGAGGGACTATATTTTTCTTCATGTTTTCCATCTAGTTTGTGTTTTTTCGATCTCATGAAGTATTTCTTGATCGATGAAGCTTAATGGCTCATTTATCAATGAAATTATGTTTATTTTTGACCTAATTGAGGGATCAACACTCTTATTTCTTTCATTATAAGTATATCCTGATATTTTTTGTTTGATGGAGAGGACAGCCAGAAGCAAAAAAAGGGCTCAAAAGGACAATGTATCCTTCAATACCTCCAATCTTAAGAGGCAAAAGTGCTCTACACTTATCACAAGTACAAAAAGGACTTGGATCCAAGTTATCACAACCCATTGTGTGTGTTAATTTGTGAAACTATTATCTGCAACATGACACTTCAATAGATCATTGCATTAGTGAAAACAAGGGTTAGCAAAAGCATATCAAATCACTAATATCGACCTATTGCTTCCTATCTAGGAGGAGTGTGAAAAATGACATAATACCCTCAGATTATGCATTTATCAGTGACATATACAACCTAGAATGAAAGATTGAAATGAAACTAAATAAGATATTCAAGAAACATGCATTCTAGCTCTTAAAAATGGAGATTATAATAATGCATAATAATAGAACTACGAAGTAATATAAATCTATGATAATATCAACAACATAACAATGCTTACAACACTTCAAAATTAAAGGCCATTTGAGCTTAAAAATCATCCTATTTATAGAGGAAATTGAGAGTGAGAGGAGAGAGGAAGCCATTAATGGAGGTGTAAAAGCATTAATGGTGGATGTAAGAGGCATTAATGAGGGGAGAATTAATGAGGCATGGGTGAAGGGAATATGCATTAAATGATGCATTTATGAGAGCATTTAAGAGGCATGGTGAGGGTGTAAGTCCAAGCTTGAGAAAGTGGACTTTGAGGGAGGGGAGTTTGAGAAAGTTGACTTTCTCAAGTGAGTTGAATTCCTAATCACAAAATTAGAAATGTGACATCATTAGGAAGGGGGTTAAGATTAGGATTTGGCTTAGCATGGGGGAATAGGTTGGGATTAGTTTGAACCTAGGGTTAAGGTGGTTGAAGTAGGTTAGGTTAGAGGGAATATTAATGAAATGAATTAGATTTAATATATTCATTACAAAATAGGGAAATTAATTACTTAAGCTTTTGATTGCTTTTGATAATTAATTAGGACTATAGCCAATTAATTAGATTAATTTAGGCTAGGGGATAGGATTTCCTTTTGCAAGTGAGGAGGTATAATTTAGGATTTATTTAATTCCTTTGTAATTAATTACTTTAGCCATGTTTTTGAAATTGATTTGAGTTGTTTTGGCTAAGGTAATTAATGTAATTTAGTGATAAGGACCACTTAGGAGATTAAATCTGCTTTTAAAATGAATTATGCCAACCGATTGAAGAGTTGTCTTGACATAATTGGGGGTATGATCACACTTAGGGAAAATAGGGTCTATAGTTAGAGAAGACCAAATTAGGGTGGTTACATTTGCCCCTCTTTGAATTGATGTGCAAGTAGCACATTGATTCAAAGAAAGTTTTTGATGTTGACTTCATAAAGTTTGAAAATTTTGCTCATGATCAAACGAAATGCCTGATGAGATCAGTCTCACACTTGATTGAACTAAAATTGATAGAATTGAGTTTGAACTTGGTTTTCGTACAAAGATCAATAAAAGATCTTAAAGATATCAATTCTGAACTTGGTTGTCGTCCAAAAATTAATAATACTAACTCTGATAATGATCGACCAAAGATCAGTATGAAGCTACTAGGATCTTAGTAAGAATATTTAAAATGAGGAAATACAAGATATCCAGCTTATGAGAACCAAATCTTTGCATCCAACAGTTCCGACTTAGTCAAGGAAACTGTCATGCCCCTAGTTTTTTTGATAATGAAGTTGTTTTAATGTTGTTTCAAGGAAGAATTTGATTGAATATAGTGTGATCATGCCCCCTCAAGAATGAAATAAAAGGAAAGAATAAAATCCCTCTGTTGAATGATATATCACTTGCAATGATCGGTTAGGTCGAGAAAGAATGGATTAGATGAAGTGAAGGAATGAAAGTGTGTTAAGAGTAAACACACGAGGATCAAGTTAATTACGTGAAAAATGTGACTTTTGAGTCTGATTAAATGATGTTTGACCAAGATTTGTGATGAAATGTGCAATTTGGATGATATAAAACCTAGAAAAATTGAATTTCAGAACATATGGAGCAATTCTGCATTTTCAGGAATTATTGTAAAATTTTTACTACACTATGTAGAACAATGTCAGTGTGTTCAATTTCATTCTTGATTGATCAAAAAGAGAACAAAATGAGTTGCAGTTGTCTGGGAGGAGTTTCAGAGCTCCTAAATAGCTCAAAAAGGCCAATATATATCTCAAAAATCACTTTTTAACTATTGATTTTCATTTTCATCCTTGGAAATTTTGAGAGCTCTGTAGAGAAGATGGTGGTCCCCATGCATAGGCATCATTTTGAGATCGGTCATCAACATCAACATCTAGGTGACTACCCACCTCTGGTAAGTACCGAAAAACCTACTTTTTGAAAGTTCCAGTTTTTAGTTTTATGCATTTTTATGCAAGTTATAGCCAATTTAGTCCTGCGTCACATCACGTATTTTGCGTCACTTCCTGTCAATCCCGCATCACTTTCAATTTTTGACCAAATTCCCAGGTCGCACCCTAAAAATCTAGGATCACACCTTGTTATGTCACATGCTTTAAGTTTTGGTTGGTTTTGCAATTTTTTGCACCCTATTGGAACAGGGTTGCACACGGCATCCCGTATCACTTCCTGTGAAAATAGGGTCACATCTCAGATACCCCATCGCATCCTGGAAATTGGGGATCACATCTAGTAAATAGGATCACACCTTGTAAAAATAGGATCATTTATGGTTTTGTAACTTATTTAACTTCTTAGTTTGACTATTTTTCTGCTGCTGACCATCAAAACACTTAACTAATAGGTTTTCTGCATAGCTGGCTTAGATAGAGCATTGATTTTGAAATTTTTTGAAATGACTATCTGTTGAACAGGTTTCATTTGAGGTATTTTCATTATGGAGCCCATATCCTGGATGAGAACTAGCTCTATCACGGTTGTTGATTGCGGACAAGCTAGAGTTAGTTGCCTGTGTCGGTTTAGCAGCATTGAGGGATTTACCTGACATCAAGGTAATTTGAGGGTTGTTGACTACTATAGCTGAGAGATAGAATCTAGAGCACAACACCTTCCATCTCCCTACTAGAGAGATGACCGTTACACTGGAGGACATGTGGTAGATTCTATGAGTTCCCGTGATGGGCTGAGAGGTCCAGTTTGACTCTACTCTATGACATCCATTGCTACTACCTGATGATTCTTTCAGGATGATAGTATTAATCATCGATATCTGATGTGGGAGTACATGTGTGATCACTATGAGAGTCTTCCTGTATACTTATCTGGCTTGATCAGAAGCGTCCTTATGCCTGACCAAGGACAACACAGATTCATGGCCGGTTGGGGCGATATGCTTGAGAAGATGATCATTGCTAGACGAAGATTTGCATGGAGAAGTTTCATATTGGCTCATATGTACATAGAACTTCATGAGATAGTGTACCATAATTCCTAGAGCATGACAGTTGGTATCTTAGTTCTTCATATCTGGGTCTGGGAGCACATTCTAGTGACACAATCGATAGTCAATGGGCAGCGGGCAGCAGAGCAACCCTATGTGTATATGTACGTCGGTTGGATAGAACAACCCCATCTGGGAAAGGTGGAGTACTAGCGTCGTTTATTAGATTACATTACTAGAGTGGTATGATGGTCATACCTAGATTGTGAGGAGTAGATATCAGATAGGTGGCAGATGTTGTACTTTTTCTAGAGTAGGTACCTCATTGGCAGGACCAGGTATATTATCGAGAGATTCTTAGTTACATGGGTGTCGAGGTAGTATGGCCAATTACAGGGCCGATGACAAGATCTTATGGTGTATGCGCAGATACATGATGAGATGCCACTGTAGGGATGTCAGTTGGGTTATGAGACCACTCAGAGGGCCATTGCAGAGATGGTAGCCATGTCATGGGATCTTTGGCTTGATGTAGCTGATGCATGTTATGCAACGGGATATCTTGTGGAGATGAGATAGTACCTGGTGCCCTGGTTTACAGATCTAGCAGAGGTGGTTCCTCAGATTGAGGACCCATTAGATTATGATCCTGTGGAGGATCAACTAGCTAGAGGTCAAGGAGGAGCCCAGAGAGACAGAGGAGCTGGAGGTAGGGGTGGAGGCAGACATAGAGGGAGATAGGAACCCCTAGATAGAGGACAGGGTCCTGATGATGATAATGATGCTGATAATAGGGGCGGCGGAGTTGTGGGTGGTACTGGAGAGGTGGCTAGTGGTAGTGGGAGTAGTAGGGCACCTAGTTCATATTTGTGTCTCCTCAGATGGATCTAAGTCCTTTACTTATAGGAGAGCAGTAGATACAGAGGCAGTAGCAGTAGCAGCAGAGGCCACAGGATAGGCCCTCAGGGCAGGATATAGGCAGTGGTTCTGGCAGGGATGGAGATCCCTTATCACAGTGTGATTGGGAGAAAGAGAATCTCATGACTAGGATGACCACTTTAGAGGTTAGGATCACTACAATAGATGCCTTTCTTGCAGATAGAGATGCAAAGCTCAAGTGGATCAGGGCAGAGAGAGATACATAGGCTCATACTGCAGTTCACCAGGGCTAGAGAGATCCAGATTATGTGCTCTTTATCATGCAACAGTGCTAGAGAGTCAGAGGGAATCATATTTTTCACATTTGGCTTAGCAGTCAGAGGGGGGCATGCCACCACCACCAACTCCATTTGTACCACCACCTCCTCCTCCAGATCAGGGAGAGGGGGAAAGTCAGAGTTGATACTGTACTTTGCCACCTTTTTTGGGATCATTTTGTATATCTGGATCTTTATGGAGATCATTATTTTGTTACATGATATTCATACATGTACATTTGATTCATACTGATTCTTTGATACTCTTTTTGTAGACAATTTCACATTTTTGATCTGTTTCTATGAGTTGATATATATCTGATGCAGCTGCACCTGATTCTGACATATTCATGGGTTCTCTTTGCTTTGATTGATGTTTAGATGTGATGCATATGTGATTTATATCCGTGGAATCTTGATGAGTTAGATTTAGATGATGTCATCATTCATGCTCATTTGATTTATTACTGATATGTATGTGTTTCAAATGATACTAAGTGAATATGCAAATGAATGTTTTTTTTAAAATGAAAATACATGTATGGATCTTGGGATGTAAAATTTAAATGCAATGCTTTGTTTTTATATTTTCCTCTTTCTCCTTTTATGAATGCAAAATGTATGCCATGGATGTGCAAGGACATTGATATCAGTAATATTAGATTATGTAATTAACTTGGTTGAATGAAAGTAGAAATCATTTTGACCTCAAATCCCTTATACTATTTTTTTCTTTTTTTGTTGTTGTTTAAAAATGAATCATGCAATCTCTAAAATGCATCTACATATAGACTCTTAGGATTGTCACTGATTGGCAGATATTGTAGCATTTTATCATCATTGGGCACTTTTCAGAATGGATACCACCTGATAGTAAAACAATCACAAATACCCACTAATATTATGAAAGTATGAATACTATGTTTATTGGATGTTGTTGAGTGTTGTTTTTACACTAGCCAACTTGCTAGGCTCTCAAGATTTGATTTCCTCTCTTGAAAGAATAATGTCATTATTCCCAAGGTTCTCCGCGGTCAGGTCACAACCTGCTTGGTTACTCAGTTGAAGATATATGTGAATTTTCACGAGGAGGCATTTGCTGGTATGTTCAAAACATCAAACTGCAAAACACTTTAGTTCTTTTTTGGTATTTTCCATTTTAAAATGTGAGTGTTGTAAGTAAAATGCAATTTTGTATTTTCAAGATGTTGATTTTCAGAATTTAAAGAGAGTAAAGTAGCAAGAAATGAAGCAAATTGCAAAAATCAAATCCTACAGACATAAACTGATGTGAATCCTTCCTTGCAAATTGAATGATAAAGAGATTTGGAACAAACCCACGAAGCATAAATCAGACCATGTCACAATTCAATACCCCACGGATGCAAGCGTTTGGAGAGAAGATGAATTCACTGATGCAAGATATTCAAAATCTATCAAATTGTGAAGCCACCAAGGTATGCGCACCCATGAGACGGATTTATCATAAAGCCCAAAGATGATCTCTTCCACGCATTTGTCACAACAAGATAAATAAACAACAACAAACTCCAACTAAAAGAAATGCGAATCTGAAGCATAACAAACAAGAAGCTCTTTGAAAATAATGAATAATGCAAGCATACATCCAATAATTTTGCATAGGTAGTAGAAATTCACACACCATGAATGAAGCACCAAATGTATATTTTTATTGTATTTAGAATTCCACCTTTTACATTGATTTGTGATTACAATATATAGGGTTTTGACCCACAAATCTGAATTTCAAAATTAGGGCATCAGAGAGTCTAAATTAATAAACATAAACTAAAACTAGAAATTTTTTGAAGGGAAACCACTGCTAGCTGATACTAGAAAGCTTGCATGGATTCTTAAATCCATTTACAATCAGCTTTCCCATGCAAGAAGGGTCAAACTCGCCAAGAAGAGAAAGAGAAAAGAAGGAGGGTTTCTTCTGAGAACTTGGAGTCTTCTTCTTGATTCTTGGAGTTTTCCTTGGATTCTTCATCTGGAGGCTCTTCTGGCAGTGGAGACTAGTAAGAGACCCTTAGTCCCTTCAAAATGAAGTCAAGTTAACAATCAATCTGATCTGGAGTTCAACTGGTGTGCAAAAATGTGATCTCACTGGAAAGACCCAGATTTTTGGACCCGGACCTCTACTCTGAAACTTTTTAGGGTCCCAAAAATTTAAGTGTTTAAACAGAAAAATTCTGCTCTAAAGTTTAGACTTGTCGGAAGCCGAAAAGGCCAAAATATTTGGAAGGCCGAAAGGCAAAAAAACTAGAGGGCCGAAAGGCAAAAGAACATTGAAGGCCAAAAGGCCAAAAATTGGAGGGCTGAAAGGCAGAAGAATTACATTGCTTTCGGGTCCAAAAGGCCAAAACTTGCCTTAGGGAATTCTGTTAAGTGCTGGAGATTGCTTCTTCAAAATGCTTAGTGGTCCAAGGGGTCAATTTGGGAATACTTCTAGGTGTGAAGCCTGGAGCCTCTGTATGACCTCCTAAACTTCCTCGTAGTTTATCTTCTTTCTTTTCACCTGGTTGACCTTTCATTATTTCTTTTCTTTGAAGGTAGTTAGCTCGGAAGCAAAGAAATGAATCTCCTCTTCATGGTTTGTCATCTCTTATTTTGAATAAAATAATTTCTGCAAGGCTTCTTTGGTCTCTACGCTTGCCACAATGTCCCTGAATTGTTGAACCACTTATTTAGATGGCTGTAAAATATGCTTAGCTTCATCCCGGTTCAAATAAAGGCTAATCCTTGTGAAGAAAACTTCTATTTCTTCCACCCATTCCAAGACTTCTTTCTTCTTCTCCAATATAGAGGCTCGAGACATTTTTCATAAACGCTAATTATCTTGGTTATGTGCTTGATCCAAGTCTCAAAATTGTCTAGCTCCTCACCCTCATATATCTTTACCAGAATTGGGAAGCATTGTTTCTTAATGATCTGCAAATCTTGGAGGGCGGCTTGCCATTTTCTTGTCTCAAACTCAAGGCCACCCTCATTTTTCATCAAATCAATCAAATTTGTAGCTTCTATTAGAATAACCCTATAAGGTTTGAATACCCATTTGATGGCACCTTCCCTGTACTACTTAAAATCTTCCTTCCAATCTGCGCTTGCTTTGATGAAGGATGGTGTTAACCCTGCTGGCAGGTCTGGGGTGTTTCTCTTATCTAACACTACCTATAATGAGGCCTATGGGAAGTTGGGGTCAATAGGACCAACCATTTTGTGAATGAACTTCTTCAAGGCTTCATTCTATTTTGTTAAGGATTTTATGGTCTCCTCATCCTTACTCATGAAACCTAGAGCATGTTTAAGCCCTAAGGCTACTAGTGTCTTTCTCCCTTCCCTGGTGGGTTCCCCCAAATCTACCTCCTCAAATGTATAGTCTTCTAGAGTTGTTTGCGTTTGAGAGGTGCTAGTGGATCAGACTGTAACCTATGCCTTCCAGCACCCCCTAGTGTCTTGAGTGAGATACAACATTGTCCGCTCTGGTAATATGATCTCTATCTAATGAAAAGCTTGCCCTAAGGATGCTATATCTGTATTTTCCCCTTCATGCTCATCTATATAAGTTCTTCCCCTTAACTGAATTTATTAAGTAAACAATGTAGGCTTACTAGATGTAGTGACCGGCTCATATGGGGTAACCTAAATAATTGAATCCAAATTATGGGACCCTGGAGTCACCTCTTTATCTGGCCCTTCTTCTTGTTCCTATCTCTATTCCCCTTCATTCATTTCTCCTCGGTGTTCTTCTTCCTTTTCCCTTTCCTCTTCTGCCTTTTCTTCTTCTTCCATTGCCTCATCTTTTTTTTCCTGGCCTTTGCCTTCATCTCCTGAGGAGCTAACCAACACTTTTGTATTGAAACCCCTCATGACCTTTAATGTGGTTTTGAAAGGTGACAGAGCCTCTATGGTTACTGATCCTCTAGGGGTTGGGATGTGGCAAGGCAAAGGGATTGATGGTGGTGGATTAGGTGTTGGGAGATTTGGATTTGGAAGTGGAAGAGTATTTGGAGTTGGGATAAATGGTGGTGGAGTAGGAATAGGAGGTGGAAGAGTAGTTGGTGGAGTAGGAATGTGAGGGGGCATTGTGACAATAATGGTTTCTATTGTGGGCTCATTTCAAGTCACCTCTTGGGCGATTGGGGACTCTTGATTCTTGAGCCCTTGATCTTCTTTAGAGCTCTTTCCCACAATAGGTATATTTGGATTTGGATTGGTAAATTTAGTGGGAGGTGGAGTTAGGGTTACCTGTGGTTGAAAAGGAGAAGGACCACCTACCTCATACCCAGTTGCATAACCTGGTGTATCCTGGCCTAGGTATGAAAAACCTTACAGACCCTCAAAGTCTGACATTTGGAACTCATCCGTTCCTAGAGCATCCAAGGGGTTATCTGTCTCATTAGGATCCTCTTGGTGTTTCCTACTAGTCTCCTTTTCTCTCATTTTATAAGACCTTGTCCTTTTGACTTGAGGGATCTCTCCCTCTTCCTCTTCTTGTGGCTACTCTTGTACAGTGTCTAATTGTGAAGACATAGAAGATTTATTCCTCTTATATGTATTCTTGCCCTTTCCGATGTCAGGAGAAGATTGTCTAGAAGTGGAGGGTCCTTCATCCAGTGAAACTTGTGTTGGCCCCATGGGAGGATCTATTTTCCCAGTAATTCTTGTCTTAGGAGCCTTGTGCCTTGTGTTTGACCCATACTCCACTATACGTTCATGGCCATATACCATGCTTGGCTTCTGTGGTGGTGCCTTCTTGTATTGCGGCACTATACTTTTCACCTTGTGTTGTTTATCTGCCTTCTTGGGTGGATCCACTAGTGTCTTTATGGGAATGGGCTCCATTTTATAAGGCCTTTTGATCCAAGCTTCTGTCATGCTGAGTATGTTCCTGACCTGGAACTCAATGTCATCGTTCTCATCTTTATCAACTTCAGCGTTCATGATAGGCCTATCATATATTTTATCCAGAGTATAGATGGCTTCTAATACCTCATCTGATTCCTTCTACCAAACCTTAGGAGGAATTTGGGTCTTCAATGTGTGTTGTGCAAGGGTGAGGGACATCCTGCAGTAATCCCAAATTTTGACCTCATAATCATCTATAGAATTGATCCAATGATCTTCCAGATGTGGATCATGGACATAAAACCTACAGATTATGTGACTGTATGTTATGATTGGGTCGAACCTTGGCCAAACTATTCTATATAGCTGTAATGGGAATTCATCCCACTCGAAGGCCAAGGATTTGTATACCTTCATATCTCGTAAGGTGTATGGGCCCAAAGAAATGGGGAAGTACCAACAATATTTATTCTTGTGCTTGATATGCTTATAGGTGTCTACAAGCTGCCTGGCCATCTCTAAGGTGATTACCCAATCAGATGGGTATCGGGGAAATTTCTTAGGTTTCAAAGTGGACCCTGCGCCACTCGGATGTAGGTAAATGTCTTGTACTATATATAATAAGCCCCAATGGCCCTTACCTTGACGATTGCTTATTCTGACATCCTTTTTGTAAAATCACCCTCAATGGATTGGATGATTGCAAAAATGAAGGCATCATTGACTATCCTGTAGTCTGGGTTGTCCTCTGACATGTTTTCCCTTTTCTGTAACTAGGGGTACACGATGTGAGGCCATGCATTGGGATCATTTAGGTTTCCCCTCTTTATGAGTCCTGGGTAGTTTTCCCATGCTACAAATATGTACACCACGTAGGTACTCATATAAAACTTGGGGTTGTGTTTCATTTCCACCAACTGTTCATCCAACTTGTTGTTGGTGAAGGTCCCCAAATCGAACCTAGACTTGCGGCCTCTAATTCTTTCTGTCAGGAGAATCATTAAATTCTCTAGTTGGGAGAATTGTGGTAATCCATATATTGGGCTTAGCAGTGTTATGGCTGCCTTGATATCATCCTTCATGTATCCCCTCCTTAAGTCTATCTTGTCCAGCTTATTTTTGGGGAGAGGTTGCTCGTGGTAATTTTTATTGACTATATCATAGGCCTCTTCCCCTTTGTTATTGAACCACAGGTTTCCCTTATCTATGAAAAAGTCATAAAACTTTTCTATGGCTTTGTGGAGGTGGAATAAATCCTCTATGATGTCTGGCCTAATATCCAATACTACTTGGCTCTCTGTATTCTGAACCACCCTTTTGTTAGAGTCATAATGGTTCGCCAAGGTCATGATCCGTTCAGATGAGGTCACAGCCACTGGGTGGGCTACCACGTTGACCAGTCCTACTAATACTAGTGAGGTAAAATCCTCTGATCTCTTGACTAGTTGGGCACACCTTGTCAGGAAGTCATCCCAATCTAATTCCCGATATCAGTATCGGTGATTTCAATGTGCTTGTTGCCAATTTTGGAAGGGGGAGTGTTCCCCTTGTATAGGTACTTCATGGGTGATGTAGTCTTTTTCTCAGGCATTCCTACAATGAAACATGCAAGTATCAGTATTTTATTTGAAGAAAAACTAAAATAAAGATGACTAATCTATGAAAATAGAGGTAAAATAGCTCTCTAAGTAGCTAGAAATGCAAATTTTGCACTTTTGGGCCTTTTGGGGTTTCGGGCGCCAAAAATTGGTTCGATGTCTGAAAAGGCCAAACATGAAAAAAAAAAATCATTAAAGGGCAAGCATTTATCGCACCTTTTGGTAGGCAAAATCCCAAAAGTTTCTACAAACACCAAAAGTTTGAATTGGTTTACGAACTCCAAAAGTCTGAATTGGTTTGTGAACTCCAAAAGACCAAAATTGAACACTTTCAAAAATTTAGAGTTGTCAGCGTTTCAGATCTTTCAGAGGTTTGAAAGGCCAAAAATACCATAACCCTGAGTGAAACTTGGGTGATAGACAAAAACATAGTTTTCAGCCTTTCAGAGGCCGAAAACCTATAAAAAGGTCACGACCAGAACTGAAAGAAAACCTAACCTAAAAAAAATGAGAAAGACTTGACCCAACCTGACAAGGATGGACTCTCTTGCTGAGGTAAAAGGCATCCACAATGCCTTAGGAGACTAAGGGGAGGGGAAGCCAATACAAACTGGGTTGGACAAGCACCAGGTGCAAAAACCTTAACCTAAAAATGAGAAGAAAGAAAACATTGAGCGGCGAGGGAGGAACCTACCTTGAATGAGCTGAGAGCGGAGGAGGATGACATGATGAACCTCAAAGACATGGGGTGAGTAGGCACAAAGAGTGAGATCAAAAAATCTTGAAGTCGTGAGCTCTCAAAATGTCAGAGATCAAAAAGAGAGAAGTGATCAAATTAGGGCTCTTTATCCTATTTATAACCCATGGCATATGTTAGCACTTTCAGTGTTTCGGTGTCTGAAACATTAAAAACCCAAAGCTAAACATCTTTGGCCTTTCGATGTTTTCAAATGCTGAAACACTGAAAGGGTCAAAATTTGGCCTTTTGGTCATTTCGGTATTTCGGGGGACTTTGGTCCTCTGAAAGGCCTAAAGGGACGAAAGGCCAAAAAAGGTGTCTTCTTCTATCAGAATCCTGACAACACTTTTTCTAGACTGACCTAGTGGGGACTGGAGGGGGTAGACATGAAAAAAGGCAAAAGACCAAAAAAGGGGGGGTCCCCATGGTCAGAGGACAAAAAATGGGGTGTGTGTTGTGGACCCACAACAAATAGCCCCGACAAAAGGAGGAATGACCAAGGCATTTCTTTATCATCATTACTCTTTCAGGCTGTAGCTTTGCAGTAGAAAAAATCCAAGAGGTGTTGGTGTCGACAAATCTTTCAATGACCACCAATATAAGGTTTTCCACTGGTATCCCAGTGTGCATTCATGTGTATTCATTCCTTGACCTTTGATTATGGTAACTGGAACATTTTCAAGCTACTCTCGACCTTTTCCAAGTAGACCAGGGTTTCCTAGAAAGAGATTTGCTTCCAGTCAAGTGTTCATAGCCCCGAAAAAGTTTTACCCAAAACCAAAGCATAACCTTGCTCTACTTCCAGTCAGGCGTTCATAGCCTCAGTAGAGGTTGTCATAGTCACCCAAGTCTATATTACCTACTAGGCTGTAGCTTTCTTTCTTTGAGAGTTTTTTCTTTTGGATAGTCTTTTTATTTCTTCCATGTGCTTTTGAAATGTATCAAGCCCCGGACATTCATTTTCTTCATGGTTCAGGTCCATTAAAAAAAATTCTTCGTATTTGATTTGATCTAAGAAACTATTAGGCTGTGCTACCTGGATCTCACACTTGTGACCTCTTTGGGACACTTTTTTTTTGTTCTTTCCTTCCTCTCTCTTCAGCGATTCCTCTCTTCTTTTGTTATCGCCTCTGCATTTATCCAAACTTGGGTTATGGGATTGGTGGGTACC
The DNA here is from genome assembly GCA_018584345.1 of Thuja plicata. Classification (NCBI taxonomy): domain Eukaryota; kingdom Viridiplantae; phylum Streptophyta; class Pinopsida; order Cupressales; family Cupressaceae; genus Thuja; species Thuja plicata. The sequence continues at coordinate 944,397 of MU224884.1, forward strand.
CAAATCTTTGCACTTAGTGTTGGTCACAACTAACAAATGCTCAAGAAACCATCACTCTCAAGTGTTTCTTTTTAGTGTGTTTCGTGATTAGGATGACTAAGTTTTGAACTTCTTCTTGTCTGTCACTGATAGTTGTCACCACTTTGCCTTTTGGACAATGTTCTTTGCGTTGCACATCTCTTTGGAGAAATTGAATAAGAAATACCTTTTCTTTCATCTATAGACTACCTTAGAACGGATCCAAGAACACACTGAACCAAAACAACAAAAAAATCCCTGACAAAAGAAAGGAAGAAAGGACTGATGGTGAGGGTGACGAAAAAAAAGAAAAAAGGAAAGAAAAGAAAAGAACCCAAAAAAATACTATGGTACAAGGGATGGAAGGAAGTACCACATAGGATCCAAAGTAATGTTTGAGAAATTTCCAATTGACGGCAATGGGATGAACTCTCCATTCAATGTATTGATCCTAAAAGTATTTTCCCCCAGGATCTCTGATATACAATAAGGTCCTATCCACAATCTTTGGAACTTGGTGTGGCTGCAGGATTTTCTTTCACCTTATCCCACATGAGGACAAGGTCAGAGATCCTAAAGGATTTAATGGTAGCTCTCTTGTCAAACCACCTCTTTACTATGGCTTGATTCTTTGATACATGCTCCAAAGCCAATGTTCGTTTCTCCTCTAGGTTAAGGAGATTCATGAGCCTGACTTGTACTCGATCTTCTCCTCCCATATATTGGTCCATGAATCTCAGGATTGAGATTTTTAAGTTCATAGGGAAGAGCGGTTGTAATCCATAGAACATTTGGTATGGAGATGTCGCCAGGGCATTTTTTATCCTTACATGATCATTCCACAAAATGTATTTTAGTTGCGTGTGCCAATCCCTGGGGTTGTCATCGAGGAGGTATTTGATCACTGTTGTTAAGTTCTTGTTTGTAGACTCTTCTATGCCATTGCCTTGCAGATAATAATTTGAAGAGAACTTGAGGATTACCTAGTTTTTGAAGGCCCATTGTGTGAGAGAGGCAAAAGAGAAAGAGGGGTCATTGTCACATACCAAATAGAATGGCATCCCAAACCTAGTTATGATGTGTTCCTCCAAGAATTTGGTCACGACCTCCATAGTACAATTCTTCAATGCTTGAGCCTCTGTCTAGTGTGTGCAGTAGTTGGTAGCTATAAAAGTGAACTTGTGTCCTACATATGAAGGGGGGTTAATCCTTCCAACAAAATCTAAGCCCCATTGGGCAAACAGGCATACCTCGTATACCAGCTATAAGGGCATTAATGGATTTCTCTCTTGAGTTGCGCTTGTTTGGTAGGTGTGACAAGATCTCACATGCTCGCTAGTGTCTTTGAATATTGTAGGCTAGAAATATCTCACCCTTAAGATTTGGTGAGCAGTTGTGTCAGCTGATCCATGCCCCGTTCCGTATTTGTCATGAAATTATTCTAGGACTTGCTTTGCCTCGAGTCTATCTAAGCACCTTAGGTTCAAACCCTCATAATTGCATTTATATAGTTGTCCATTTTTCAACATGTAGGAGTTGCTTTTGATTCTCAAAGCTCTCCTCTGGGAACCATTCATCTCTTCTGGGAAATGATTATGCAATAAATAGTACACTATATCTTGATACCATACATCAGTGATCACACCTTGATCGATGTAGGTTTGGTAGACCAGACCTTCTTCAACCTCAAAGATTAGCTTTGTCAGGCCTTGGCCCCTTACTAGTTTCATTGGTTGGATTTCAAGGTCAAACTCTTGGAGGATTGCCATCCATTTTCCTCTCCGCTCTCCCAGGTCATTCTACATCAAAAGAGACTTCACGGTTGCGTCGGGAACTATCCCAATGACTTTTCTCCTCAAGATGTAATGTTGGAACTTCTTTACCACTTTGACGAGAGAAAATGACTGTTTATCCAGGTTTGGGTACCTGAGTTCAACATCTTTGAAAGGGAAACTCATGAAGGCTATGGGTCTTTCATCTTCACTATTCTTCTTCTGTGTGAGGATGCCTGCACATGAGTGTTCTGATACAAAAGAGTAAACCTTGAAAGGGATGGTGTAGTCAGAGCTGACAACAACTAGTGCCATAGAAATGGCACTTTTGATCTCCTCAAAAGACTTCTTTTCTAGGAGGGTCCATTCAATCTTGATGTCTTTCTTGAGCATGTCGTTTAACAGTTTTACTATCTCTACGAAGCCACTAATGAAGTTCCTAACAAAGTTGATCTTCCCAAAGAAATATTTTAGTTTTTTGTGGCTATGGGGTGGTGTCAACTTTAGAACGGCCTCTACCCTTTCAAGGTCTATGGCTATCCCCTTTTTGGAGATGATATGTTCCAAGGGTTTTCCTTCAGTTACCCCAAACACACACTTCTTGGGATTGAGGGAAATCCCAAATTTCCTACATCTTTGAATGCATTTTATGAGATCATTTAAGTGGTTAGCTCTTTGTTTTGAGAAGAGTGTGAGATCATCCATGTAGATGATAATGCACCTCCCAACTATTCCTTTGAAAGCTATGTCCACTGCCCTCTGAAAAGTGGCCTCGATGTTAATCAGTCTGAAAGGCATCCGACAGTAGGTGAAGGTTCCCCATTTAGTTGTGAATGTTGTTTTCAGCCTATCCTCTTCCTGCACTATCACCTAGTTGTAACCCGAGTAACCATCTAGAAATGACATCATTTGAGACCCATTGACATTTTGCAGCACTTTGTTGAGAGATGGGAGTGGGTAATTATACTTTTGAGAGGATTTGTTAGGGTTCCAGAAGTCTATGCACAATCTGATCTCTCCATTTTTATTTCTTACTGGCACCAGGTTCGCAACCCAGGTAGAATGCCAGCTTGGGAAGATGATCATGGCATCGAGAAACTTTTGGACTTCCTTTTGGGTTAGGGGTTCCATAGTAGGTTTTACGGGCCTTTGTCATTGCCTAAAAGGCTTGGAATCTGGCTTGAAGGGGATGTTGTGTACTATGACCGAGGTGTCATATGTTTTCAATTCTTTATAGCTCTAGGCTATGACATACCGATATTCAGTGAGGAGCTGGACCATTTTCTCATTTTCTTCTTTGGTCCCTACCTTGCCAATGTGAACCTCTCTTGGTTCTTCCTCCATGTCAGGGTTGTATGTATCACATTCTTTACCATCAGGCATTACATCTGGGCGCCTCCTAACTATAGTCTTGTCGGTGTCAAAAATCCTCTCTAGTTCCACCATCCCTTTGGGTATGGCATTGGTCCTTAGATTTATGATACCTTGATCATCGGGGTCTATAGGTTTAACTGCTTCTTCACCTTCCTTTTCCTTGTCTATGATCTATTTTTTTAACACACTAGCACACATGATAAACTCAAAGATGTGCTGATCATCTTGGAAGACTTGAAAATTAGTGATGTTGTCTGGAATGGTTGGGGCTACGATAAGTTCAACTAATAATTTATTTAGCTTGGATTTATCCATTGGATGTAATGAACTGCCTGATACGGCTAGGGCATCGATGACAACATTTTTTCTTCTTGGGATGGTTTTGATGTTGAAAGCATCGAAGTTGTTGATCAGGTCCCATTCTCTATTTTGGTAGGCTAAGAGCCTCTTATCATTGCAAGTATACTGACTACGGATCTTCTTGATGACCAATTGTGAGTCCCCTTCCATTGTCAGGATTTTTATTCCCTTTTTGTGGGCCACGAGAAGTCTGTGGACCAGCACTTCATATTTTGGAACATTATTAGTGCACAGAAATTGTAACCTATAAGTGGCATAGAAAGAATTACCTCTTAGGGTTATCAATTTGATCCCCGCACCTGCTCCCTGTTTACATTTGGAACCATCGAAGCACAATTTCCATATCTAGGGTTGCCTAGTAGGGTTAGGCTTGGCTGATTTTCTCTTGCGAGAGCCCTTGGTTTTGAGTTTCTTCCCTTTTTCTCCATCACCGTCGGAAGAGGTTAATTCTCCCACATTTTGGGTATGTCTGGGTTTGGGAGTTTCAACACTTTCACCACCTTTGTATTCCAGCATTCTTTTGTGAGGGGGACATGCTCCGTCACTAGAGGTACTCCAGTCACTTAGTATGTTCAAAGTAGGACTTCTATCATCAGAATCTGACCCACTATCCTATTGTTTATGTGAAGTGTTTGTAGGGACTGGGTTGTCTACCTTTGGCAGGGTGTTACTCTTTTATTCTATTCTAGGGATATCATCTTTTACCACCGATGTTCCTAACAGCTTACATGGTAAGGTGATCTGAGACAAAAATCATGATAGTGCTTCCTAGGAATTGGGGCATGTAAACTTTGAGTGGCTAGCTTGATGTAGTCGACAATATCCTGGTAGTAACAAGATTTTGGGGTCTACGTCTTGGCCTAGATGCGTAAACTAGCTGTCATGTTGTTGATGAAACTTTATAAAATGTCATCACCAATCCATAGCTCTAGGAGACCCATGATGGGACTGTGATTCGATTCTTTTCCTTCTCAGATATGAAACATGAAGATGTCGTCGATCTGATAAGTGCCCAGATTAGTTTGGGTGAATAGAACTTCATTCGGGGCATTGTACTCAGTGAGCATTCTTTTCAGTTTAGGCTTTGCGTCTATCTTGATTTGGTTTTTCAAACCTCTCCATGGTAGCCATAACTGGGTGAAATATGTGGAAATCCACCCTCTCAAGCACTTGGTCCATTCTTGACTTAACAACATCCCATAAGTTTCAGGTATGTCCACTATATGCACATCAATGCATTATTGTATTCTGGGATCTGCAACAAATTGAATGTGTACATCTTTGAGCACACCAATCACATTGACCTCGATCTTATCTAATTGTATGACCACTTGGTTCATTACTTGGGGCACCATCACTAACTTCTGGAAAATTGACAGGGGCATGACATTGTACAAAGCTCCGAAATAAATCAGGAAGTTGTGTAGGTTCTTTCAAAACATCCTTAAATTGAGCAAGAATGGTGGGACCTCCATCTTGTCTTTTAACATTGCGGAGAAAGCCTTAGAAGTATTGATATTGGATGTGTGGGCTATTTTATTACTAGTTGGAGAACCTTTCTTTGAATGGTCCAAAGATTTCAAAAGAGCTTCTTTCTGAGATGAGAAACCTTGCAATAATTCAAACATAGATATGTTCACTTTAGTCCTTTTTAACTCTTTGACCGCGCTATACTTTTCACTTGACCATGCTGTGCTCCTGTAACCAAAAAATGTGTTTTGGGGAGGATTTGCAGGGGCATTGGACCTTTAGAAGGCACGAGGTTGTTGCTAGCCCAAGGATCCAGTGGGGTGGGTTGTTTTCCTGGGGGCACACTGTCAGTGAGAGGTTCCTTCTTGCCTTGAAGGTTGTATGAGTTTTGTTGATAATTCTGGAAGGCGTGTACTTTGGAATACTCAGGCTCATTCTCTCTCTAGAAGGGAATCATGAACTCATCTTCTCCTGCAAAAGCATCTAAGCCTTCCTCCTTTCTAGACTCATAGGAATCAAATGCCATAGCATTAAATTGCACTAGGGGATCCTCTAGATTTTGGATGTAATGATCACGAGAGTTGTTCCCATATCTATCATTTCCTTGGTGTGAATTTGGAGCCGTGACAAAATTATCCTCTAAAGCCTCATAAGCATTGGCATTGTCTTCTGGGATGCTACCATTATTTGGTCTAGTGTTCCATGGTCGGCTTGGACTTTGTTTCGCAAACAACTTCTCTTGTGTATTATTGTTGTTTTATGTATTGAAACCTCAGTTTGGATTCTGGGGGTATGTATTCAGATCAGAAGATGTCCATTGGTATCCACCTTGGTTTTGAGATGGATTTAACTTCATCCTGGTGAGTTTGTTGGTGAGCTGTGACAAAGTTTTCTTCACAGCATCTAGCTTAGAGGCCATGAGAGTATTAGGCTCATCTTGGGGTATAACCCTCTGCTCTACAAATGTCATTTTATGAGCTTCATAGCCTAGGTAAGTGATAGATGGGGGCAGGGCTACACATGGTTGCGCTAGAACATGATTTAGCATAGGCATGTGAGTGGTCAAGGCTTGATTGTTCGCTGAAAATGGATGTGGGACAACAAGGTTACTCATGGCGGGTATGGTTGCATAGTTTCCTTCTTGCAAGTCCATCTACTAGGTGAATGTGATGGCTTTGTTGTACACCTTTTCCATTGTTTCTCTATCCGTTGGGGGAAGTCTTAGAAATATTGAGGTGAAAGGGTCCAAAGCTTTCAAGTAAACTTGTATGACAGCCTCATTTGGTATGGTGTAAGGAGCTTCCAGATTTTGATGCATTTTGTGAAAATGATGATTGAACATAGTGATGGGTTCCTTAGGATCTTTCCTCATTGTGATGAACTGGTGATGTGTTGTGGCGGTATCCACATACAACTTGAATTGATTGAGGAATTTGGTTTCAAATTCGTTCCATGTAGAGATAGACCCTCGTGGTAAGTTTAGGTAACAATTGTATGAAAACTCTCCTAGAGTGTATGGGAATAGACAATAAACAATGTCTTGGTGGGCAATCTCTTTATGGTTACAAATTTCTTTGAATGTGTGGATGTGTTCTTCTGTTGTCCTTGATTTTCCATATACAAATCAGGTGCAAAAATTCTCTGGATTTTTGGGTAACTCATGGAGCTTCCCAACAAAATTTAAAGGTGAGCTGGTTGCATTGGAAAAAAAGGCCATCAGATGCAGTTCTTGCAAATTCTGACTTTGCACATTCTGATTTTGGTCTATGGCTGTTATGACAGTCAGGGAAGCAATATGTTATTTCTGTCCAAGAGAATTATAGGACTTGGCAAGGTGGTGAGAATATTTCTCTTTGGTCTTTCCTTTGTCACTGCGAGCTCTACGATGGTGGGTGAGTTCAAGGAACTTGCCTCTCTTCGAAAATGATCTAAGAACTTGCTTGAATCTCTCTAGAGAGAAAGATCCAATGATATCTATCTTTTGAGTCTTAAGGCCCTCCTTCTAGTGCCACTTCTGTTGAGCGTTATTTTTACACAAGCCAACTTGCTAGGACCTCAAGATTTGATTTCCTCTCTTGAAAGAATAACGTCGTTATTCCCAAGGTTCTCTGGGGTCGGGTCACAACCTACTTGGTTACTCAGTTGAAGATAAATATGAATGTTCATAAGGAGGCCTTTGCTGGTACGTTCAAGAAATCAAACTGCAAAACACTTTAGTTATTTTTTGGTCTTTTCTGTTTTAAAATGTGTGTTATAATTAAAATGCAATTTTATATTTTCAAGATGTTGATTTTTCAGAATTTAAAGAGAGTAAAGTAGCGATAAATGAAGCAAATTGCAAAAAAGAAATCCTACAAACATAAAATGTTGTTAATCCTTCCTTTTGAATTGAATGATGAAGAGATTTGGAACAAACCCACAAAGCATAAATCAGACCAAGTCACAATTCAATACCCCACTGATGCAAGCGTTTGGAGAGAAGATGAATTCACTCATGCAAGATATTCAAAATATATCAAATCGTGAAGCCACCAAGGTGTGTACACCCATGAGATGGATTTATCTTAAAGCCCAAAGATGATCTCTTCCATGCATTCATCACAACAAGGTAAATAAACAACAACAAACTCCAACTAAAAGAAACACGAATCCGAAGCACAATAAAGAAGAGGCTCTTTGAAAATAATGAATAATGAAAGAATACATCCAATAATTTTGCATAGGTAGCAACAATTCATACACCATGAATGAAGCACCAAATGTAGATTTTTACTATATTCAAAATTCCACCTTTTACATTGATTTGTGATTACAATATATAGGGTTTTGACCCACAACTCTGAATTTCAAAATTAGGGCATCAGAGAGTCTAAATTAATAAACATAAACTAAAACTAGATCTTTGCTGAAGGGAAAATACTTATAATGGATACTAGAAATCTTGCATGGATTTTTAAATCCATTTACAATAAGCTTTCCCATGCAAGAAGGGTCAAACTCGCCAAGAAGAGAAAGAGAAAAGAAGGAGGGTTTCTTCTGAGAACTTGGAGTCTTCTTCTCGATTCTTGGATTTTTCCTTGGATTCTTCATCTAGACGCTCTTCTGGCAGTGGAGACTGGTAAGATACCCTTATTCCCTTCAAAACAAAGTCAAGTTAACAATCAATCTAATCTGGAGTTCAAATGGTGTGCAAAAATGTGATCTCGCTGGAAACACCCAGATTTTTTGGACCCCGACCTCTACTCTGAAACTTTTTAGGGTCCCAAAACTTTAAGTATTTAAACAGAAAAATTCTAGTTTGAAGTTTGGACTTGTCAGAAGCTGAAAAGGCTAAAATATTTGGAAGGCCGAAAGGTTGAAAAACTAGAGGGCCAAAAGGCCGAAGAACTTGGAAGGCCGAAAGGCTGAAACTTGCCTTAGGGAATTGTGTTAAGTGTTGGAGATTGCTTCTTCAAAATGCTCAGTGATCCAAGGGGTCAGTTTGGGAATACTTCTGGGTGTGCAACTCAGAGCCTCTATATGACCTCCTAAACTTCCTCATAGTTTATCTTCTTTACTTTCTCCTTGTTGACCTTTCATTCTTTCTTTTCTTTGAAGGTAGTTAGCTCAAAATCAAAGAACTGAATATCCTCTTCATGGTTTGTCATCTTTGACATCTCTTATTTTGAATAAAATAATTATTGCAAGGCTTGTTTGGTCTCTATGCTTGCCATAATGTCCCTGAATTGTTGGACCACTTCTTTATATGGCCATAAGATATTCTTAGCTTCATCCCAGTACAAATCAAGGCCGATCCCTATGAAAAAACATCTATTTCTTCCACCCATTCCAAGACTTCTTTCTCCTTCTCCAATATGGAGGCCTGACATTTTTTATAAATGCTAATTATCTTGGTTATGCACTTGATCCAAGTCTCAAAATTATCTAGCTCCTCACACTCATATATCTTTACTAGAATTGGAAGCATTGTTTCTTAATGATCTGCAAATCTTGGAGGGAGACTTGCCATTTTCTTCTCTCAGACTCCAGGCCACCCTCATTTTCCATCAAATCAATTAAATTTTTAGCTTCTATTAGAATAACACTATAAGGTTTGAATACTCATTTGATGGCACCTTCCCTGTACTGCTCAAAATCTTCCTTCCAATCTGCACTTGCTTTGATGAAGGATGGTGTTAATCCTATCGGCAGGTCTGGGGTGTTTCTCTTATCTAACATTGCCTATAATGAGGCCTCTGGGAAGTTGGGGTCAATAGGACCAACCATTTTGTGAATGAACTTCTTCAAGGCTTCATTCTATTATGTCAAGGATTTTATGGTCTCCTCATCCTTACTCATGAAATCCAGAGCATGTTTAAGACCTAAGTCTACTAGTGTCTTTCTCCCTTACCTGGTGGGTTCCCCCAAATCTACCTCCTCAAATGTATAGCCTTCTGGAGTTGCTTGCGTTTGAGAGGTGCTAGTAGATGAGACTGAAACCTATGCCTTCCAACACCCCCTAGTGTCTTGAGTGACATAGGACATTGTTTGCACTAGTAATATGATCTTTTTCTGATGAAAATCTTTCCATAAGGATGCTATATATGTATTTTCCCCTTCATCCTCATCTATATAAGTTCTTCTCCTTAACTAGATTTCTTTAGTAAACCATGTAGGCTTACTAGATGTGGTGACCAGCTCATATGGGGTAACCTAAAGAACTAAATATAAATTTTGGGACCCTGGAGTCACCTCTTTATCTGGCCCTTCTTCTTGTTCATGTCTTTGTTCCCCTTCACTCATTTCTCTTCGGTTCTCTTCTTCCTTTTCCCTTTCCTTTTTTGCCTTGTCTTCTTCTTCCATTGCCTCATCTTTTTTTTCTTGGCCTTTTTCTTTATCTCCTAAGGAGATAACCAACACTTTGGTATTGAGACCACTCATGACCTTTAATGTGGTTTTGAAAGGTGACACAACCTCTATGATTATTGATCCTCTAGGGGTTGGGATGTGGAAAGGCAAAGGGCCTGATGGTGGTGGAGTAGGTGTTGGGAGATTTGGATTTGGAAGTGGAAGAGTAGTTGGAGTTGGGAGAAATGGTGGTGGAGTAGGAATAGGAGGTGGAAGAGTAGTTAGTGGAGTAGGAATGTGAGGGGGCATTATGAAAATAATGGTTTCTATTGTGGGCTCATTTCTAGTCACCTCTTGGGTGATTGGGGACTCTCTATTCCCGATCCCTTGAACTACTTTAGAGCTCTTTCCCACAATAGGTATATTTGGATTTGGATTGGTTAATTGAGTGGGAGGTGGAGTTAGGGTTACCTATGGTTGAAAAAGAGAAGGACCACCTACCTCATACCTAGTTGCATTACTTGGCATGTCCTAGCCTGGGTTTGAAAAACCTTACAGACCCTCAAAGTCTGACATTTGGAACTCATCCAATACTAGAGCATCCAAGGGGTTATCTTGCTCTTTAGGATCCTCTTGGTGTTTCCTAATAGTCTCCTTTTCTCTCCTTTTCTGATAACTTGTCCTTTGGACTAGAGGGATCTCCCCCTCTTCCTCTTATTGTGGCTCCTCTTGTACATTTTATGATTGCGGAGACACATAATCTTTCTTCCTCTTATATGTCTTCTTTCCCTTTCCGGTGGTAGAAGAAGATTGTCCAGAAGTGGAGGGTCCTTCATCTGGTGAAACCTGTGCTGGCCCCATGGGAGGATCTATTTGCATAGTCACTCTTGTCTTAGGAGCCTTGTGCACTAGTTTTGACCCATACTCCACTACACATTCATGGCCATATATCATGCTTGGCTTCTGTGGTGGTACCTTCTTGTATTATGGAACTGTACGTTTCTCTCCGCACTGTTTATCCACCTTCTTAGGTGGATCCACTAGTGTCTTTACGGGGATGGGATTCATTTTATAAGGCCTTTTGATCCAAGCTTCTATCATGCTGAGTATGTGCCTAGCCTAAAACTCAATGTCATCATTCTCATCTTTATCAACTTCAGCGTTCATGATCGGCCTATCATATATTTTATCCAGAGTATAGATGGCTTCTAATACCTCATCTGATTCCTACTCCCAAATCTTAGGAGGAATTGGGGTCTTTAATGTGTGTTGTGCAAGGGTGAGGGACATCCTACAGTAATCCCAAATTCTGACCTCATACTCATCTATGCAATTGATCCAATGATCTTCCAGATGTGGCTCATGGACATAAAACCTACTGATTATGTGACTATATGTTCTTATTGGGTTGAACCTTGGCCGAACTATTCTATATAGCTGTAATGGGCATTCATCCCACTCGAAGGCCAAGGATTTTCACACCTTCATATATTGTAAGGTGTATGGGCCCAAAGAAATGGGGAAGTCCCAACAATGTTTCTTCTTGTGCTTGATATGCTCATAGGTGTTTGCAAGCTGCTTGGCCATCTCTAAGGTCATTACCCAATCAGATGGGTATCGGGGAAATTTATTAGTTTTCAAAGTGGACCTTGCCACTCGGATGTAGGTGAATGTCTTGTACTGTATATAATAAGCCCCAATGGCCCTTACCTTGGCAAGTGCTTCTTTTGACATCCTTTTTGCAAAATCACCCTCAATGGATGAGATGATTGTAAAAATGAAGGCGTCATTGACTATCTTGTAGTATCGGCTGTCTTCTGACATGTTTTCCCTTTCCTATAACTAGGGCTACATGATGTGAGGCCATGCATTGGGATCATTTAGGTTTTCCCTCTTGATGAGTTATGGGTAGTTTGCCTATGTTGCCAATAGGTACACCATGTAGGTACTCATATAAAACTTGGGGTTGTGTTTCACTACCACCAGCTGTTCATCCAACTTGTTGCTGATGATGGTCCCCCAATCAAACCTAGACTTGCGGCCTCTGAGTCTTTCTATCAGAAGAATCATCCAATTCTCCAGTTGGGAGGATTGTGGTAATCCATATACTCAGCTTAGCAGTGTTATGGCTACCTTGATATCATCCTTCATGTATCCCCTCCTTAAGTATATCTTGTCCAACTTATTTTTGGGGAGAGGTTGCTCGAGGTAATTTTTATTGAATATATCATAGGCCTCTTCCCCTTTGTTATTGAACCACAACTTTCCCTTCTCTATGAAAAATTCATAGAACTTGTCTATGCCTTTGTGGAGGTGGAAGACATCCTCTATGATGTCTAGCCTAATATCCAATACTACTTGGCCCTCTGTATTCTGAACCAACCTTTTGTTAGAGTCATAATGGTTCACCAAGGTCATGATCAGTTCAGATGATGTCACAGCCACGGGGTGGGCTACTACGTTGACCAGCCCTGCTAATACCAGTGAGGTACAATCCTCTGATCTCCTGACTGGTTGGGCACACCTTGTTAGGAAGTCATCCCAATCTACATTCTCAATATTAGTATTGGTGATTTCAATGTGCTTGTTACCAATTTTGGAAGGGGGAGTGTTCCCCTTGTATAAGTTTCTACGGACGTAGAAAGTCTTAATTGGTTTGCAAACTCTGAAAGTCTGAACTAGTTTGCAAACTCTGAAAGGCTGAAATTGAACACTTTCAGAGATTTAGAGTTGTCAGTGTTTCAAACCTTTCAGAGGTTTGAAAGGCCAAAAATTCTGAAACCCCGAGGGACACTTGGGTGACATACAAAAACATAGTTTTTGGCCTTTCGGAGGCCGAAAACCTATGGCAAAGGTCACGACCGGAACTGAAAGAAAATCTAACCTAAAAAAATGAGAAATACTTGACCCAATCAGACAAGGATGGACTCTCCTATGGAGGTCAAAGGCATCCTTAAAGCCTTAGGAGACCAGGGGGAGGGGAAGCCAATGTGAACTAGGCTAGACAAGCACCAAGTGCAAAAACCCTAACCTAAAAATGAGAAGAAAGAAAAAACTGAGTGGCAAGGGAGGAACCTACCTTGAATGACCTGAGAGTGGAGGAGGATGACACGATAAACCTCAAAGACACAGTGTGAGCAGGCACAAAGAGCGAGATCAGAAAATCCCAAAGTTGCGAGCTCTCAAAATGTCAGAGATAAAAAAGAGCAAAGTGATCAAATTAGGGATCTTTAGCCTATTTACAACCTATGGTGTACATCAGGGCTTTCAGTGTTTCAGTTTCTGAAACACTGAAAATGCAAATCTAAACATCTTCGGCCTTTCGGTGTTTTTGGAGGCTAAAACACCGAAAGGGCCAAATTTTGGCCTTTTGGTCATTTCGATATTTCAGGGGACTTTGGTCCTCCGAAAGGCTGAAAGGCTAAAAAAGGTGTCTTCTTTCATCTGAATCCTGACAACACTTTTTTCAGACTGACCTGGTGGGGACTGGAGGGGGGCAGACATGAAAAAAGGAAAAATACCAAAAAAGGGGGGTCCACATGGTTAGAGGACCGAAAATGGGGTGTGTGTTGTTTACCCACAATAGATGCAATGTTGGAAATAAACTTACACATAAAGGCATAAAAGCTAGGATAACAAGTTAGTCACCTTCCTTTTATTATATCAGATTCTGTGTAAGTGTAATGTAAGATATGTGACCCGTAATGATATTGAAAATTCATATCCTTGGGTACATCATGTAGCATACACCGTATTGAGAATCTGATTTATAAAATAGACAAGGAAATTGTTTCAACCTCACCATAATTTACACATAACAAAGATTGAGATATATGGGGCTACCCACTCATGTCAGCAGCTCTTACCATAAACATCCAAGTTAGGTGAAATTTATAGGATCGTTTGGAACAATCACCATACATAGAAAACCAAGAAAATGTTATGCTCCCTGTTCTTGCATCTCTTTGTCTTTAAATAGATGTCATGGAGTAACTTGGAAGACATAACAATCACCAATTGAGAATCAATCAAAGAAAAAATTATAACTGCTTATATGCCCCTAGGTAAAGCATCATCAGAACATAAAAGAGTCGTAATCAAACCAAGATCAAACTGTGTGCTTAAGTAGTATTGAAAAATACTATTGATTCATTTTTCAAGCATAGTAGAGATTCATCAATCAAAATTTGGAATGTAAGAAATATGGTTTCCTTTCTGAGTGGATATGAGAGTAATCGTGTCAGTAATTGCAAGCCATGTAATGTCTTAGAAACATTGTGTAAAGTGTTGAAAAACACTAGTATTTTTTAAGGTCCTAGATATCAAATGTTTGAGAAACACTAGTGTGATGTCTGTTATCGTTTGGAGAGGTGAACCATCCTAGACAAAACACTCAAGACAACCTAGCAGATGCAAACTGATCAAGCTAGCAAATATGCCTCCAGTACAGAATGACTATTCCTAAGATGCAGATGTAGACAAATCCCAAGCAAGGATAGGACATGTGTAAGGATCAGAGTCATCAAATAACATAGGTTCAAGTATGAATTTTTAGGGTTGCCAGTGTATTGATAGATAGAGCACAATGTTCGAGTGATGCTTGTTTGCCAGGTTTTCACCACTCGACAAAGATTCTCCTTTTTGCTACCAAGATGCCTGTTTTACCAGGTTTTCATCAAGGCACTTTTATCTTTTTCAATTTTTTTTGCTATTTTTTCTTTTTTGAATGTTTTTGTAGTATCAAGGCGCCTGTTTCTGAGGTTTTCACCAAGGATACCCTTGTTCAGGACTTTTTCCACTATTTTTGGATTTCTTCAGGATCAATTTTCTTATTTTTTTTGTATTTTCTGAGATTTTCACTACACAAGCTCTGCTAGCCAGACATTCAAGCATAGAACCGCTTTAAATGTAGAGTGTTAATGGGATCTAGGAGAACATATCCCTCAGGTGTAGCTAGCTAATAAGCTCCAGTCCCAAAAGTTGCAAGAATGACATAGGGTCCCAACCAGTTAGGTTCAAAATTTTCTTTTTGTTCTCTGTTAGGCTGGTTCTTAGGATTCTCTTTCAGAACGAGATCCCCCACTTGAAAGTGTGATGGTTTGACCTTTTTATTGTACCATTTTGACATGCATGTTTGGTAGACTTTCAGATGATCGAACGCTTATTTCATGCGCTCATCAAGTAAATCTAAATAATTTACCCTATCAATGCGGTATTTCTCATCAGTAACAAGATCTTGTAAAGATACCCACAAAGATGGGATTTCAACATCAATAGGTAGTACTTCTTCTAAGCCATAGACTAGGGAAAATGGCGTTGCTCCAGTTGGTGTTCTAATGCTTGTTCTGTAGGCCCAAAGTGTTATATTTAATTGTAAATGTCAGTCTCTGCCAGACTTACTCATAGTTCTATATAGGATCTTGAGAATATTCTTGTTAGATTCCTTAGCCTGTCCATTACCTTGAGGATAATAGATTGAGGAACAATGTTGAGTGATGTGAAACTGTGTGCAAAGGTCTTCAATGTCTTGGTTTTTAAATTGGCCCCCATTGTCTGTTGCAATTGAAAAGGATATCCCATATCTACAAGTAATGTGTTTCAAAATGAACATAGCCACCTGTTTGCAAGTGGCTTTGATCAGCAGCATGAATTTGACCCACTTTGTGAAAAACTCAATGGCTGTAATGATGTACTTGTGTCCACTTGAAGAATTAGGATATATTTGTCCAACCAAGTCAAAATCCCATTGCTGAAATAGCCAATGTGTTATGAATGGGATGAGTTCTCTGGCAGGAGCATGGATAAGATTTCCATGTGTTGGGCATTTATGACATGTTTTATAAAATTGAATAGCATCTTTTTCCATTGTGGGCCAGTAATAGCCTACTCTGAGCAGTTTCTTAGCTAATGAAAAGCCATTTGAGTGTGATCCACATACACCTTCGTGGACTTCTTTTAATGCGCGATTCAAATCTTCGTGTTCTAAACATTTAAGAAGTGTACCATCGAGACCTCATCTATATAATTTATTAGTAATGAGGACATAACGTGATGTTATCCTAATTAAGGCTCTTTTTTTCATTTATGGATAAATCATTAGGTATGGTTTTGTCAGTTAGGAAAGCAATGATTTTGGCATACTGAGATTGGTCTTGGGCATTCAAAGCACAAATTACTTGGTATTCAGGTGTATCAAAGGCTGGGTAGGATAATTCTTCCACCAAGAAGTCATAGAGGAATTGATGTTCCTATAATTGTAACATGGATTCTAGTGTAGCCATAGCATCTGCAACTTTATTCTCTATTCTAGGTACTTGCTGGAATGTGATGAAGACAAAGTACTTCTTTAAGTCATCAACCAGTTGCTTGTAGGGCATCATCTTTTCATCTTTGATTTGATAATCTCTATTTAATTGATTGATGATAAGATGGGAGTCACCATACACATGTAGCTCTACAACCTTCCATTCCATAGAAAGTTTAAGACCATTTACCAATGCTTCATATTCAGGAATGTTATTTGTGCATGGAAACATCAATTTGTAGGACTTGGGTATTTTGTAGCCTTGAGGAGTTATGAATAGAACTCCTACTCCAGAGCCTTGTTGCATGAAAGAACCATCAAAGTAAATATTCCATGAATACTCAGTTAGATGCATAATTGTTTCATCAGGGAACTCAATTCTTAAAGGTTCATTATCTTGGAGGGGTGAATCAACTAATTGATGAGCGAGGACTTGTCCTTTAATATCCCTTCGATCTACGTACTCAATGTCAAATTTGCTCAGAATCAGGACCCACTTTGCCAGTCATCCTGTTAATGTTGTCTTGCTTAGGAGGTACTTCAAAGGATATATCTTTGCAATGAACCTTACTGTATGTGATAGCATATAATGTCTCAATTTATGTGATGTGAAGACAACTGCTAAGAAAGATTTTTCAATAATGTTGTAATTGAGTTCATAGGATACTCGTGTTCTACTGATGTAGTAGATTTCTCTTTCCTTTTTAGTTTCATCCTCGTGTGCCAGTAATAGTCCCAGTGATGTAGTTATAGCTGAAATATATAGGGGTAATGGCTTTTCATGAATGGGTGCCATAAGAATAGGAGGATTAGCCAGGTACTCTTTTAATTCTTTGAAGTTGGACTCACAATGTTCATCCCATTTGAAGGTGACACCTTTATGTAGCAATTTGGTAAAAGGTTTTGCTTTATCTGCAAGTTGTTACATAAACCTCCTGATTGACTGGAGTCTCCGTTGTAATGTCCTCATTTGACTAATTTTGCATGTAGGATTCATTTCTAGTATAGCTTTGACTTTTCTAGGGTCTACCTCAATTCCTTTTTCTGAAAACATAAACCCTAAGAGCTTCCCTGATTGGACTCCAAAGGCATATTTCTTTGGATTGAGCCTAAGTTGAAATTGCTCCATATGATCCAATATCTTCCTTAAGTCATCAATATGAGTAGTCCTTTATTTTGATTTAGCTAAGGTATCATCTACGTAATCCTCCATGTTTTTATGCATCATATCATGGAATATAGTAGTCATGGCTCTTTGGTATGTAGCACTTGCATTCTTTAACCCAAATGACATAGCTTTCCAGCAAAAGGTTCTCCATGCGCATGTGAATGCAGTTTTATCTTGATCTTCAAAAGCAATTTTTCATCTGGTTATAGCCTAAGAAGCCATCCATTAATGAGTACATTTGATAGCCTGTTGTTAGATCTATGATCGTATCAATGTTTAGTAGTGGAAAATCATCTTTAGGACATGCTTTGTTTAAGTCTCTAAATTCTGTATAGATCCTGATAGATTTATTTGATTTAAACACTAGGACCACATTATAAATCCATCCCGCATAAGCGATGACTGTAATGAATCCAACTTTCAATAATTTTCTAGCTCTTCTTTTACCAGTAATGGAACACGAGGATGCATCTTTCTTAGTTTTTGTTTCACGGGTTTGGTCCCAGGAGCTATAGATAAATGGTACATTATTAATTCAAGATCCAGCCCTAGCATATCCATGTAAGACTATGCAAAGTTGATCTTTTTCTCTTTCAAGAACTCGGTGAATTTTACCTTCTCTTTATCTGACAAATATTGTGCTAGGTGAACAATTTGAGGAACTTCAGTTGTGCCCAAGTTAACTAGTTGTGTTGGTTCTATCAAAACTAAAGATCTTTCTTGAAAGTTCTCAAGGAGGATATCAAGAATCTCATCTTTTGGCACCTCTGAGAGGTTTTCACCATCAGATACATCTTTTGTTTCTACTTTTTTAGAATCTGACACTGCCACAATGTGGTTTTTACTGCCAGTTTTGTTCTTCTTTTTATTTTTCAATTTATGACTGAGAAACTTGATATCCTCCTGTGACATGTTCATTCTCCTTGCATTGGTGGAAGAGGGGTAAGGTTCACAAGCATTTAGATAGCAAGCCAAAGTGTAGTCATTAGGGAAGTCTAGGATAGGAGTAGGATCTGTATTGCTCCAATCAATTAGGTCTGGGTTTATTAAAGACAAGGAATTGGATTTTGTGAAGGACAGCATCACGTCAGCGTGAAGACTATTAACTGTCATGACATGTTCTATTAATTTTATCTCTTTGATGTTTAGATCAATAAGAGTCAGATCATCATTATTGAAGTCGTCATTAGTTATATGTGGACCGAACTCTAGTGACTCATCAATGGAACTTTTATCTTCATCTCTCTATAGAAGGAGGCTCCTAGCTTGTAGCCCCATAATTTCTTCTAGGTCTAGGAAAATACTAGTTTCTTCATCAATGAGCTGGGGAAGGAATACCTCTTCTGCAGCGGGAATATCAACATTGTTAGGAGAAGTATTAGAATGCTCTTTGTATTCTGATGGAGCTGTAAACATGTGCATCACATCTATTTCAATTTCCTCTGTAGCAATAGATACATCATCCCACTCATGATCATGGGAGTCTGTTATTTCATCATCATACTTGTTAAAGAATTACACAATAGTTACCTGATGTACTCTATTAGCCCCTTATAGATCAAAGTGTGGTAAATCTAGGATGTGTGTGATTTTCACCAACTGCCCCCAATTAGGATGTGAATTCTGGGGTTGGGTGTGTCTTCAGTTTTTATTTCTATCAATGGAACCACTGGAGTGCCTTCTTCTATTTCTTCTACCTCTTGAATAGTAGCTTGTGTTAACAAAGGGATATGGGTGTCTTGTGGCATCTCAAAGCTCGGTACATATCTTTCTCCTTGAAATTTAGGATATTTTGTACTGATATGCAATAATCGCTCATAGGTCTATTATTCTAGTGCTATTTCTTCTTCTTCATCATTGCCTGCATCAAAGATTGGACTATCCCTTGAAGTAGGTTTTTTAGATTTATTATTGAAACCTAGCCCTATTTTATCTTTGGTATCCATGAATTCCATGTGTATAGGTTCAATAAGTCCTTTTCCTTTTTTGCCTAAAGGTCCTTTTCCTTTATATCCCATTTTTTTAGGAGATCGTATCCTTTACCATACTTATCTGGGGATATTTCCACATGTTTTCCCTCACTTTCCTTTGGTTCCCCTTGGTAAAGCCAGGCTAAGACTGCTTGTTCTTCATTGTCATCCCCTTGAGAGGTAGATGCTTTAACCATACCAGTTGCTTTGTGAATTTCTGGCTTTTTATATGTAGAGGGTGTAAAAGATGGGGAAGGTTTCCCATAGGATCTTGGTGACACTGGAAGTTCTGTCAATGAGGGGGGCATGTCCATCTTGTATCCTCCCATACTATTTTCTTCAAGTTTTAAGGTCTTTCCAAAGCCTTTCGTAACCATGTCTTTGGTAGTCTCAAGTACAATCTCTTTCGGATCTTCCTTTTTATGAGGGACCATACAACCTGCTTTAACATTGTTGCAAGTATAACTGGCATCTATAGGAATTGTCACTTCCACCCCATTATGTGGGAACTTGATACATTGGTGGTAAGTAGATGGTACTACTTGCATTTCATGGATCCAAGGTCTCCCTAATAGTATGTTGTAAGCCAAGGGTAGATCCAGAACTTGAAATATGACATTTCTTTCAACCGGCCCGATTCTGATGGGTAGAACAATAAGACCTTTAGAGGATCTTTCTTCCTCATCATAAGCTTTGATAGAGATTTTGCTTCTTGAATCAATGGTTTCTTCTGAGAGACCTAGTTTACTGATTAGATTAAGGGTACAAATGCTCAACCCTGCACCTCCATCTATCAATATGTAATGCCCCGCTAGGGAACCCAGGAGAACTTAACCTAAACACGACACTAAGTTCACGAAATATTTTTTTTTTCTTAAATGTTTACAAACAATATTAATAGCAATGCAGAAGCAACACAATGAAGTACATGACATACATGAAATACAACTCATAGATGATTAACATTCCTCGAGGGTTCCTTGACGTAGAATTACTTAAACAACTAATCTACGAATACAAATATAAGAAATAACATAGGGTTACATAATCTGAAACCAATTACATACATCTTATAATAAAGATTACATATACAACTAATACCATAAGGTATACTACCTAATCAACATCCACTGCACAAGTCGCAGGGTATGTAATAATACATAATAAACAATACAATGCATCCTCCAAGGATGATAAACAATATAAACATATGGTATAAATACACAACTCAAATAACTGAGCAAGTCTCCAAAATACTATGAAGATGAAACTGCAACAAAGAACATCCAGGCATGAAGAAGAATCCGTCAGAATATCAATGGTAATAAGAATCACTACCACCTGACCACATGGAACCAAGGGTCCACTCCCACCGTGCTGAGGAGATAGTAACAGGCCCATCACATGGGGTATACAACAAGAATGCAAACACCAAGGTATACATGACCTCATACTCCAATGCAAAGGAAGATCCTGGAAGCACTCTAATCTAAAATAAGGAACACTAAACCACACCAGAAGTAACTGACACACGTAGGATAACCTAAGCTGTATATAGGGAAGTGTCATCACATAAGTCGAACCTTGAAGCTAACCCTAGTAGTACCTCTTGACCCTGGCCTCTAAGTGACACTATGTGGCTGGGTGATCCTTTCGCGAAGACAAGGATCCCAACTCCCATCCTATCATGCGACAACATCCAAGGCATGGGTAGAGACTCAGACATCTTATTAATTCATTTTAAACCCCTTTAATGTATTATATTTCCACTTATTAAGTAACTTGCCAATAGGTTTACCTAGTAACCACTTAGGGTCCTGGACCCCATTGCAAGCCACTTCCCCACTATACACTTAGTTAACCTACCTAGGCTCAAGATCAAAACATGAAGATACACATAATAAAAAATCGCATCCTGCCCATTCAGGAGCACATAGGTTCACAAATAACCAAACATTAACCACAATATCTTAATAAAGCCAAACAATACATCAAAACTGAATCAGGTTGGGTTTAGGAAATTAGGACCATGACAAACTCATATAATAATAACTGTCATCATAATAACATCATCCAAAAAGGTACAATCCCAAAACCTCTGGATTTAGGTCCTAGGGTCATCTAACCCAACAGATACCCGAAAGCATGATAACATAGAAAAATATCTGATTCATATAAACACGCACCCAAACACATCATAGTATAACTGAAACATACTTGTAATCACCTAAAAATGGTCACCTAAACCCTAGACCCCCAATCTCAGCATTTAATCAAGAAACCCTAACCTTGATTAAACCTAAGTCCTAAATCAAACAGGCAATTATCAAATTCAAACTGATC
>MU224884.1:974041-1074302 GCA_018584345.1 Thuja plicata
AATAACATACTGAAATGTAACACATAATATCATCTAAACCATCTGATTAAATCCACACATACATCTAAAATGCCTAAAAGAGTTTGGCATCCACAACTGAAAAGCAACCTAGGAGGTGGGTATTACACAATACATGTCTAACACATGACTTACAAATTAGGACTTCAATATCAAGAGGTTGATTATGCGGATGTGTCAATGATTTATCATCCTCTTTTGAAAAAGAGAGGTAATGTGGCGCTGAGATGTGATTAATCATTGATTGGAATTTGTCTACATCAATGTCCTTTCACACATTTGTTGCATGTAGGGCTTGTCCAAGAATTTCCCTATGCACTGAGGAGATTTTCAGTAACTCAAAAATGGATATTTGAGTAAAGGTTCGTTGCAGTTGATGCACCAAGTTATACTTTGCTATGGGAATAATAACTATTTGTTTTTTTGTTGTTGGTTTGGGAATAGTGACAATGGGTAACTTAGAAGTTGTTGCTAGTTTTGATGAGGAACTAGGTCCTTTGATCGTGACTTGTGCTTGACTTCAGGTTACCACATTTGATTGGGAAGATGTGTCATGAACACCTTTGATAGTGACCACATTAATTGATTCAGTTTTAATGTCTAGCACGTTGATTATATTATCATTATTAGAGTAGGCATAATTTACTTCATTTCCTTTGCCTTTAGATGCTTCCGCTTTCTCATAATTAGGGAATGGTTTGTTAAATGTTGTATGGTCTTCATTAGTGGTGTGACCCTCCACTTTGATCTTGCCTCCTTCAATAAGGTCTTGGATAACATGTTTGAGTTTAAGACAGCTATTAGTTTTGTTTCCCTTGTTTTTGTGAAAGACACAATAAGAATTGTCATCACACCATCTCGATTTGACTTCTGGTTCCCATGGTTTTGAATCCGGGATTATGAGAAATTTGTTGTCCAAGAGTGTTTTTAAAATAGTCTCAAGAGGTTCTCCCAAAGGATTAAATGTTTTTTGAGGTTTGGAAGTCCATGGTCGACCCTTGTTGTTGTCATTGTTTTCTTTAGGTATGGAGGTTGTTACCTTGGCATCTTTACTTCCTTGAATGTTGTTTGTCAGATTGAACATTGCTAGTTTAGGATTAGCATTAGATGAATCTACCACTCCATTGTTAAAAAAATTCTTGTTTTGTTTCCACCATTTAGGCTTGTTGTTGGAGTTTGTAGGTTTGTTATCACTTTGGAGAGTGATTTCTCCCTTTTTAACCATGACTTCTTCAATACTGATGGAATTCTTGATCATCCTGTCAAAGTTGGGTGAATCTTGCATTTGTAATGCATAGTTCAATTCAGGTATCAAGTTATTAACAAATATTTCCATCTTTTAGGATTCTGGAATAGCTCTTGAATACCTTGCAAAGATTTTCCTCCACCTTTGTAGAAAGTGTGTAAAGGATTCATCAGTTCTTTGCTTTGTGTTACACAGATCCATCATGGTTACATCATGTTGTATATTATAGGAGTAATGTTGGATAAACCATTGAATTAACTCCTCAAATTTTTTTACCTTAGGTGTGAGCTTTGATAACCAGTCCATAGCGTTTCCACCTAGGCTTCCTGGAAATAGCCTCATTAGGTATGTAGGTTCATGCATGCACTCTATGATTAGAGCACAAAAGTCTCTCAAATGATCATGTGGGTCAGTCTCTCCCATGTACTTGTCATATTTTGGCCTTGCCATGTTGGGAGAAAATGAAACCATATTAATACTCTTGTCGAAAGGAAATGGACAAATGGAGTCCAAAGAGTATCTTTTCATGGGTTTAGCCTTCTCTTGTTTGAGATTTGCAAGTTTAGTTTGCATCAAGGTTAGTTGTTTGGTGAGAATAGAGATAGGATTTGACACCTCCTTTTCCTTTAGTTGTTCAACATCATAATATTTAGGTAATTTTACTCTAGTCGATGCTAGATGCAGAAAGTATTTCTCTTTGTCTTCGCCAATTATCTTTTCCAATGCTTTTTAGAATTTTTTACTCTGTTTGATTTTATTGTATTCTTCTTCAGTAATCTCTTCCTCATTGTCTGAACCAAACAAAGGATAGTCAATATTTTGTTCTTCTTCAATATCGCTATCTTTGTGTTTTTGGTTTTCATCATTGTCGTATTCTTCAAAATCTTTACTTCATTCGTGAGTGGGTCTTTCCATTTTTGGCGAGTCTAAATAGAGTAGGGAACTATGAGATGTTTCTCCTCATTGAAAGTGTAGTGATCTTGGAGGTACTTCTGATTCTTTAGAAGTGTACTTGTTACGTCTTGTGTTAACCATGTATTTGTATCTCAACTTCGTCAAAGTTTCCCGATAGTGTCAAGTAGAGTCTCAAATCGTTCAAGTGAGTGTGTCTAGGTAGAAGTGTTGTTTTTGTTTTGGAGGAAGTAAATGATTCCACCATCAAATGGTTAGAATTCCCTGATAGTGAGCTGGGAATCAAGTAGTTTTGAAAAGTGAATAGACCACATGTATTGAGATGGATTGTGAGAGACCGAAAGGACATGTAAGGTGAACCTAAAATTTTTTTTTGACACGACAACAGTGAGACCAGAAAAAGAAATATGGACAGACTAAATAGCCAAAAGGGTATCCAAATAAACTATTTTTCTCTAAGAGGCAACTATGTAAGTTCCCTCTATCCCAGATCCAACACTCTATGTGTGAGCTTTTGCAAAACCAGATGCGATCCTAAGTATACAGGATGTGATCTTTCTCCCTAAAATCGATGCAGGATTTACCATATGTGATCTTGCACACTGCATGTGAGCTTGCACAACCAGATGTGAGCCAGGATTGACCAAAAATGACTGTTTGTTGTTCTGGAAAATTTGGTGTCTGATTTGTCTTGAAGTTCCTGCACATTTTTCTAATGATAGGTTGTTTTTGCATCTCTCAAGTGAGTGAAAATAATGGTATGTAGCCAAAGGATTGAATCTTGTTTCTTGTTTGAATGATTTATCTTGTTAATAAACTTTCAGACACATCAAGCATTCTTGCATTGTTAGGGGTGAACAAACACATTCTTATGCCCTATTTCTAGGTAGAGGATGAAAACCCTTGCTCATAGACTTAGGTACACACTCAAATGCTAATCAGAATATGGCCATTACCAAGAACACAATGGCTCTAGTCATGATTCCATATTAGCCGACTCCAAACGCAAGTGAGGGCACGATATGACAAGTGTCTTGGGGAAATTACTTTTTGCCTTACACAAGGATTATCAGCCTTTCAGGAATGAATCAGGTAGTTTGTCTACAAAGTTTGTTGTTTATGATGGGGCAATCCTTTCGAAACCATTTCTCATAGGATTGCACAAGGAAAAATTGAGGCGTATAGCCCTATGAGTACTCAAATAGGTGTAGTCTCGCAAGCAAGATTCAAGCGGCTCCGCTCTATACATACCCAAGTATGTTCAAGGAATGATGTCAAAATTCCAAGAACAAAACTGATTCCATCTTCTAAGGCTTTGGCCTACAAGGAAGCAATTATTTATAGTGATTTGGAAGGGTTGGCGTAAAACCTATTCTTACTTGGGTCGTCCCAGGAGATTTTTCCTCAACCAGCAAGCCCTCTAACGTTTAGTAAACATACAAAGGATTAGAGAGCTTAGGATTTCGAGATTTCTGATTCTTTGAGAGAAGAAGAGAATACTCTCCTAGTCCATTTCATTTTCTCCCAAAACACTTCAAGCAAATATCCTAAGTTAATGAAAGCATAAATACTTGAAAGAAAAGTTTGTTTTGTTCAGTTTCCCCAAAGTTAGGTGATTTGCTTGTTCAATTACTATCCAAAATTTTTGACAATGAAGTTTTCTTGTTCAATTAACTGCAATGTTAAATGATTTGTGTTGTCCAATTTAAGATCCAAAGGGATTTATATGATGTGACTTGTTCAATTATCCCACAAGATTAGTGATTTTCTTTGTTCAATTTTTGATCCAAGGGAAATTTAAAACAGTGAAGCTTGTTCAATTAGTCCCACAAGCTTAGTGATTTGCCTTGTTCATTTACAATATCCCAAAATGAATTAAATGATGAGTTTGTTTGCCTTGTCCATTTATCTCCCAATTCCTTCACAAGTATTAAACCAACTTTTGATTTTTTGATTTTCTGTAAAGGAAAAGGCATAGTAATCTAGTTGATTTAACAAATTTTTAGAAAATGTCTTAAGTGTTTAAAACTGTGAATAAGGGAAACAAGTTAATCTATTTAAAACACCTACAAACAACAAGTTAGCAACTTTGTATCATCTTTGTGAGAAAAGGGCTCTTGGTAGCAATCTACAAACAAGAATTAGACTGTTTAAAGGTCAAACACAGAAGACACGCAAAGATTAGTGGTTAGTTTTTGTCAAAATGTAACTTTGAAAACCAGATGCGATCCTAGATTTCTTGAATACAACCTTGTTTCCCAGATGTGATGAAATACCCCAAAAGTGATGAAATGAAAACCAGATGCGGGCCTTTACTCGAAATGACTTAGGATTTCTGGGATGCAAGCCTAGATTCTACGATGTGAGGTGTATTCTAGATGCTCATCTTTACCACCAAAAATGAATCTGTACCTGAAACCTATGAAGATAAATTAGTGAAAAGTGGATGCAAAATGAGGCAAAATCTAAAATTACTGCCCCACGGTGGGCGCCATAAATGTGTGTGTTAATTTGTGAACCTATTATCTGCAACAAGACACTTCAATAGATCATTGCATTAGTGAAAACAAGGGTTAGCAAAAGCATATCAAATAGCTAATATCGACCTATTGCTTCCTATCTAGGAGGAGTGTGAAAATGACATAATAGCCCTCAGATTATGCATTTATCAGTGACATATACAACCTAGAATGAAAGATTGAAATGAAACTAAATAATATATTCAAGAAACATGCATTCTAGCTCTTAAAAAGGGAGATTATAACAATGCATAATAATAGAACTAAGATGCAATATAAATCTATGATAATCTCAACAACATAACAATGCTTACAACACTTCAAAATTAAGGGCCATTTGAGCTTAAAAATCATCCTATTTATAGAGGAAATAGAGAGTGAGAGGAGAGAGGAAGCCATTAATTGAGGTGTAAGAGCATTAATGGTGGATGTAAGATGCATTAATGAGGGGAGCATTAATGAGGCATGGGTGAAGGGAATATGTATTAAATGATGTATTTATGAGAGCATTCAAGAGGCATGGTGAGGGTGTAAGTCCAAGCTTGAGAAAGTGGACTTTGAGGGAGGGGAGCTTGAGAAAGTTGACTTTCTCAAGTGAGTTGAATTCCTAATCAAAAAATTAGGAATGTGACATCATTAGGAAGGGGGTTAAGATTAGGATTAAGCTTAGCATGGGGGGAATAGGTTGGGATTAGTTTGAACCTAGGGTTAAGATGGTTGAGGTAGGTTAGGTTAGAGGGAATATTAATGAAATGAATTATATTTAATATATTCATTCAAAAATAGGGAAATTAATTATTTAAGCTTTTGATTGGTTTTGATAATTAATTAGGACTATAGCCAATTAATTAGATTAATTTAGGCTAGGGGATAGGGTTTCTTTTTGCAAGTGAGGAGGTATAATTTAGGATTTATTTAATTCCTTTTTAATTAATTACTTTAGCCATGTTTTTGAAATTAATTTGAATTATTTTGGCTAAGGTAATTAGTGTAATTTAGTGATAAGGATCACTTAGGAGATTAAATATGATTTTAAAATGAATTATGCCAACCTATTGAAGAGTTGTCTTGACATAATTGGGGGTATGATCACACTTAGGGAAAATAGGGTCTATATTTAGAGTAGACCAAATTAGGGTGTTTACACCCACTACCCCTACGAAAAAATACTCACTAGGTTCCACCAAACCTAGAACATCAATTCCCAATGATTGGCTATATTGCACTTATACCAAATTATCAACAATACCCCATGAAATGACTTCAAGGATCCAGGGTGACCTAAACTCATGGATGTGGCCTATTTAGGTCCCTAAGACAAAGATTACATGATCCTATTCAACACATGCAACATTTTGAACATAGTTTCTTTGGAAACCCTCCTATTGGCTTGTAGCCTTTTCTCAAAGGATTTTTGATCTTAAACAAAATACTTCCAGATAACCCCTTGAAAAAATTAGGGATTTAGATACCCTTTATGGCCTAAGACATTATACTTAAACACAAAAATACGAAGATGAAAGGACAATAAGAAAACACACAAAAGTGCTACTGCAATTAGGCCTAATTAGGTCTACACTTACACTAAAAGTACTCCTCACTTGCATCCAATGTCCAACCCAATACTTGGATCATGTTAGGGCATGTATAAGGGTCTTCCACACCAATTTTGGGGTCTTGATGAATCCCCAAATAGAAGTTATGTAGATGTCCTAATTCAGTAAATCGTACACACATGGACATGTACACCTAGGGCATCATGGAAAACAAATCTCCCTGCACTTTGAAGAACCAACCTGAATATTCTTAAATTACATTGACAATTCTTGAATTCCACCAAGAGGCATTGGATTCCCATGGTGGATTCGAAGAGAAAACACAATTACAAATGAAACCTTGATTTAGGGCCTACAATCCAGGGAAAGAGGAGTAAAAATAAGATAACTCTCAGTGGAAAGGGTATTAGACCATGAGACAAAGTGCAAAAGAAGGATAATACATGGGGATACCTTAATTAATCAGCCTTTCCCTCAGATTCTTTCGTACAAATTGACTCTTCCTTGAGAATGCAGAGAAATGGTTGTTTTTATTAATTCAATGCCAAAAATTACATCATCTTAGCCTATCACCCACCTATGATGGATTTTATAGGCACTCCCAATGGTTACATCTCATTTTTAAACTAACTAGCCATTTGGGAGTTGATTTACAAGTTTTGACAAAAAGTTGTCAATGTTGCTTGACAACTTTTTGAGCAATTTTGCATATTAGGTGATCAAACTTGGTCCAAACCTTTATTTTGTGATCCCTAATGGATAAAAATGTGAAATATATGAAAATAATGTATAATTAAGGTTTTGAACAATCATTTACCAATAGTTAACCAAGGGCTTATAAATGCCAATCTTAGAACTAGGTCTTACAAAAGAAGTCCAATGTGAAACCTTTTATTCTAACAAGATCTAGATGCCACTAGGACCTTTATGGAACCCTAAGTGCTAGAGTTCTCCTTAACCATACTCCCCATGATGTTTTTAACTCAATTTACCACTTGAGGTTAATTGATCAATAATGATGCCATGTTGCTTAATTTGTTGTTTTGTCATCCAGGTAGCATCAATGTTAGGGAGTCCTTTCCATTTGACCAGGTATTGCATATAATTTTGGTTCCTTGTTTTCTTTAGCACTTTGGACTCCAAGATTGTTTCCAAATCCACTGGTTTTCTTTGGGGAAGGTTTGTGACATATTCTCCTTGATCCTCCTCACCTTGTCGATCCTGCATGTTTATCATATCTAAAACACATTTATAAGGTGTTAGATCTGCAATATTAAAGATAAGAGATATCAATAGGGTAGGAGGAAGGGATGTCTCATAGGAATTTTCACCCATTTTGTTGAGGATGGTGTATGGTCCAACTTTCTTCATGTGTAGTTTTGAATACCTACCTTTAGGTAGTCTCTCTTTCATTAGGTATGCCCATACCTTATCTCCAATATGGAAATAAATCTCTTCTCTTCTTATCTGCATGTGCTTTGTATTTCATGGTGGAATACTACAAGGTGTCTTTCACTTCTGCCTAAACTTTGGTGATTAGCTTTGCTAGGTCCTCACCTTGTGCACTCACTCTGAAATCTAAAGGTAAGTCTACTAAGTCTAGAGGACCCTTAGGATGTAAGCCATATACAGTTTGGAAAGGTGTCTTTCCTATGGACCTATTCAAAGAGTCATTAAAGGAAAATTATTCTTGGGGAAGCATCATATCCCAAATTTGAGTGTACTATTTTGTGAGGCATCTTAAGAGATTTCCAAGAGACCTATTCACCACCTCCCTTTGCCCATATTTTTGTGGGTGGTATGCTAAATTGTAGGTCAGATTGGTGCCTAACTTCTTAAAAAGTGTCCTCTAAAAGTGACCTTGAAACTTTACATCTCTATCAGAAACTATTGTTTGGGGTAGACCATGGATTCTAACCACTTCTTTGAAGAATAAGTGTGCTATGTTTGAATCATCATTTGTGCTCTTACAAGGAACAAAATGCACCATTTTACTAAATCTGTCCACTATGACAAAAATGCTATCATAACCCTATCTTGTTCTTGGTAATCCCATTAAAAAATCCATGGAGATGGAATCCCATGGTCTAGTTGGTATAGGAAAAGGATGATACAAACCTTGATTTGTGGATACTCCCTTGGCTTGCTGATAGATGGAACATGATTCCACAAATTTCCTAACATCCTTAGCCAATTCTGGCAAAAAATAACTTCTCTTTACCAAGTCTGTGGTCTTGTCTATTCCAAAGTGATCTCCCATGCCACCAAAATGCTTTTCTCTAATTATGTTATTTATCATGGAACACTTAGGGATGCATAACTGAGCCCCCATAAACAAAAAGGTTATTCTGTATCAAAAAGTTAGAAAAATCAGTGTGATACCTGCCTGTTAGATTTTTGCACACTTCAAAAGCCTATCCAAAATATGGATCTCCTGCATATAGGTGTTGGAGTGATTCAATTCCCACACTCTGAAGTTGAAATTCTTCAATTAATCCAACCCTTATAGTTAGTGCATCAGCCACCTTGTTTGCTAGTCCCTTTTTGTGCTTTATGTTAAATGTGTAAGCCTGCAATTGTTCCATCCATTTTATGTGTCTAACCCCTAGTTTGTCCTGGGTATTGAAGAAACTCAATGCATGGTTATCAGTAAAGACTGTAAATTCTTTTGGGAGAAAATAATGTCTCCATTTTTTAAGTTCTTGAACTGTGGCATATAACTCTAAATCATAAGTAGAATATTTCTTCTTTGCATCATTTAGTTTTTCAGAAAAGAATGCCACAACCTTACCTTCTTGGCTTAGGACAACACCTATTGCCAAATTTCTTGCATCTGTCTCCACAACAAACACTTTGTTGGAATCAGGAAGAGCTAATATGGGATATTGAGATACCCTATTCTTAAGGTATTGGAAAGCATCATTAGCCACTTTAGTCCATATAAACTTAATCTTCTTACCACCTTTAATAGTGTCCAACATAGGTGCACAAACATGACTGAAATGTTTTATAAATTTCCTATGAAAAGTGGCAAGACCATGAAAACTTCTATCATCACCTTGGTTCTTTGGTGGAGGCTAGTTGAAAATTTCTTGAACCTTCTCAGGGTCCATTTTTAGGGTGCCTTGTGAGATGACAAACCCTAGGAACACAAGTTCCTTCTTCATGAACATGCACTTTTCCAAGTTAATCACTAACTTGTGTTGATGAAGTCTCCTCAAAACCTATTCCACATGGTCAAGATGCTCTTCCTTGCTATGACTGAGTATTAAAATGTCATCAAGATATATGACTACAAATTTTCCAATGAAGTTAATAAAAATTTCATTCATGAGTCTCATGAATGTGCTTGGGGTATTTCTCAACCCAAATGGCATTACCAACCACTCAAAAAGGCTTTCAGTTGTTTTAAATGCAGTCTTCCATTCATCCCCTGGCTTTATTCTGATTTGGTGATATCTTCATTTTAAATCAATTTTGGTGAAGTAACATGCATTTCCTAATTGGTCCAGTAAGTCCTCCATTGTTGGGATGGGAAGTATGTACCTTATGATGATCTTTGTACCTTATGATGATCTTGTTGATGGCCCTACTGTCTATACATAACCTCCATTTTCCATCTTTCTTGGGTGCTAGGACTGATGGGACAACACATGGGCTAAGGCTCTTTTGAATCAGTCCTTTTTCAAGCAACTCTCTAATTAGTTTTGCAATCTCTGCATTTTGGGTAGGGGTCATATTATAAGGTGCTTTATTTGGTAAGGAGGAGTTAGGTATCAGATCTATTTGGTGACTGATATCTCTTAAGGGAGGGAGGCTTATGGGCAGGTCACTAGTGGTGACATCACTGTATTTATTTTAACAGTTCTTTGACTTCATTTGGTGTTGGATCCCTATCATCAGAATTGATTCTATCCTTGGGCTTAGAGATTAGGACAAAGGCTTTAGTCTCAGGTTTTTTTAACACTTGCAACATTTCTTTTTCACCCAAGGTGATGACAGTGGGTTCTTTCTCTATTTTAGGATCAGGCAGGGGCTTCATAGTGAAATTTTCCCCATTTTTGGTGATGGAGCAGGTGTTCTTCCTACAATGATGTGTGGCATGCACATCATATTTCCAAGGCCTGTCTAGAAGGATGTGAGAAGCATCCATTTCCACAACATCACAAACTACTTTATCTTTGAATTTTGCAATAGAAAATAATACCCATGCTTGTTCAGTTACTAAAGTTTGTTGACCTTTGGTCAGCCTAGAGACATGGTAAGGAAAGGGGTTTGGCTTCTTATGAAGATTTAACTTTTGAACCACTTCAATAGATACTAAATTTTTAGTTGAATTGGAATCTATTAGAAGATTATGTACCTTTCCATTGCATTTTCTCTTTGTTCTGAAGAGGTTCTTTCTTTGAGTAGGTTCTTGGTTTTGTGGTACTTGAAGGAAGACTTGCCTCATCATCAGACATGCTCCTTCCTCTATTTCTAGATCCTTTGCATTATCTTCTTGTCTGTCTTCTTGGATGAGTTGTGTCCTTCTCTCCCCCTGATTGTTGTTGTTCCTTTTCTCAGGGCATCTCCCTGCATGGTGTCCAAGTTGGTTGTAGTAGTAACATCGTAGATGCCCATTACCTCTTCCTGAATTTTTTCTCCCTCTATTGAAGGGTCTCCTTCCTCTGAAGTTCCCTCTGAAATATGGTTCACCATTTTATTTTTCTCCTTGGCCTTGGTCAGGGGTCCTGTTGTTGTTTCCATAGTATTATTCTCTATTCCAAGAGGTACATTTGCCTCTAAATTTTTTTTCACTATCATTGTTATTTCCCTTGCCAAAATCTTTCTTTCTCTTCCACTTCTCCTCTACCTTTAGTGCCATTTGGTAACATTTTTTTACTGATGTAGGATAGTGTAGGCTAATTTCTTCTTGAATGGGTACCTTAAGACCATTCATGTATCTTGCTAATTTTTCTTCCTCATCCTCTTTTGCATTTGTCTTCATGCATAGTTTCAAGAACTCCTCGGTGTATGAGCCTACGTCCATGTATTTTTGCTTTAAGTTTTTCTTCCTTCTATGGAGTTGCACCCCATAATCTTCAAGCACATATGTCTCTTTGATCAATGCTATCATCTTGTTCCATGAAGTAATCATACTTCTCCCATTCTTCACCCTCTCTGTTTGGATGAAGTTCCACCAAGTTAGGGCTGCCCCCTTCAACTTGGATCTTGCATTTTTACTCTTTTCTTTGCAGGGATGTCCTCACATTCAAATAATCTTTTTAAGGCCTCAATCCAGTCCAAGGCCAAATATGCATTCATATTCCCATTGAAAGTTGGTAAATCCAACTTCTCCTCCATGGTTCTTCTTCCCATAGATTTCAAGGCATCTATGAGGGGTCTTTGTTCTATAGGAATGTTCACATCCTGATCAGGTGTGTCATCTTCCTCTTCACTCCCTTCTTCACCACCAGAAGTGTCTTCTTTTCCCCTCTCTACCTTGCTCCAATTCTTGAAGCCTCCTAGTCAAGGCTACATTCACTACCCTCTATTCTCTCACCATATTTTCTAGTTCAATGTTTGTGACCCTTGAAGGGATCTCTTCATCCCCAGGAGAAGACATAGCTCTGATACCACTTGATGCAGAGTGGACAACTAGAAGCCACAAAAGGGCTCAAAAGGACAATGTATCCTTCAATACCTCCAATCCCAAGAGGCAAAAGTGCTCTACACTTATCACAAGTGAAGAAAGGACTTGGATCCAGGTTATCACAACCCAGTACCCCTAGGGAAACCTACTCACTAGGTTCCACCAAGCCTAGATCACCAATTCCCAATGATTGGCTATATAGCACTTATACCAAATTACCAAAAATACCCCATGAAATGACTTCAAGGACCCTGGGTGACCTACACTCATGGATGTGGCCTATTTATGTCCCTAAGACAAGGATTCCATGATCCTATTCAACACATGCAACCTTTTGAACATAGTTTCTTTGGAAACCGTCATATTGGCTTGGAGCCTTTTCTCGAAGGATTTTTTCTCTTAAACAAAATACTTCCACATAACCCCTTGAAAAAATTAGTGATTTAGATACCCTTTATGGCCTAAGACATTAGACTTAAGCACCAAAACATGAAGATAAAAGGACAATAGGAAAACACAGAAAAGTGCTACTATAATTAGGCCTAATTAGGTCTGTACTTACACTACAAGTACTCCTTCCTTGAATCCAATGCCAAACCCAATACTTGGATCATGTGAGGGAATGTATAATGGTCTTCCATGCCGATTTTGGTGTCTTTATGAATCCCCAAACATAAGTTATGTAGACTATCCTAATTCAGTAAATGGTGCACACATGGACATGTACACCTAGGGCATCATGGAAAACCCATTTACCTGCACTTTGAAGAATCCATCATGCATATTCTTAAATTAATTTGAAAATTATTGAATTCCACCAAGGGGCATTAGATTTCCATGGTGGAATCGAAGAGAAAACACAATTACAAATGAAAACCTGATTTAGGGCCTACAATCTAGGGCAGGAGGAGTAAAAATAAGATAACTCTCAATGGATAGGGTATTAGAAAATGAGACCAAGTGCATAAGAATTATAATACATGGGGATACCTTAATCAGTTAGCCTTTCCCTCAAATTCTTTTGTACCTGTCTGTACAAAATGACTGTTCCTCGAGAATGCAGAGAAATGGTTTTTTTTATTAATTTAATGCCAAAAATTACATCAGCTTAGCCTACCACCAACCTATGAGGTATTTTTTAGGTACTCCCAATGGTTACATCTCATTTTTAAACTAACTATTCATTTGGGAGTTGATTTACAAGTTTTGACAAAAAGTTGTCAATGTTGCTCAAACGTTGCTTGACAACTTTTTGAGCAATTTTGCATATTAGGTGACCAAACTTGGTCCAAACCTTTATTTTGTGATCCCTAATGGATAAAAATATGAAAAACATGAAAATAACCTATAATTTAGGTTTTGGACAATCATTGATCAATAGTTGACCAAGGGCTTATAAAATGCCAATCTTGGAACTAGGTCTTACAAAAGAAATCCAATGTGAAACCTTTTACTCTAACAAGATCTAGAGGCCACTAGGACCTTTATGGAACCCTAAGTTCTAGGGTTCTCCTGCACCATTTTTACAGGCCTATATTTTGTAATACATTTTCATGTTCTTAGAAAATGTGATCTTTCTAGGCCAACTTGTTGTTTGTGAAGGCTTTATAAGCTTATGGATTTGTTCCTTAATAGTTGTAGTTGAAAACTAGAAAGGGAAGACCATAAGATTATCTTGTTGTAGCTGAATGCTAAGGATATTTTAAGGAACTCTGATTGTAATCGGGCATGTATACCTGGCATGTATGACTACATGTTGCAGATCCTTTGTATATGATTTCAGATTTTAAAGAAGACTAATCTTGTATATTTCTCTCTGTTGTTACTTGTTTTTTTTTCCATTTTGTAACTCAAGCTAAAAGGATTGCACAGATCTCTTTTAGTCCCCTCTATCCTTTACTGTTCTAGATCCTGAGCCAATCTCCATTCTGGATTTATCCAAGATCTTGCAATAGTCATCCATGAAATGCAGTTCATAGCCTTTATCCATTAGCTAACCAACACTGAGAAGATTGTGCCTCAAGCCTTCTACATACAACACATGTATTAGTCTTATGATATAAAGATATAGATCCTCTTCCTCTAATTACACTGCCATAATTATCTCATCTTACCATTCCACCATCATATTTCTCAAAAATTATAAATTTATCCTTGTCACCAGTCATATGATGTGAGCATGAATTGTTTATCACCCATTGATCTCAACACAACTGGTAGAATTACTTGGCATATGATCCTTAGATTTAGGTTCATCCTCTTTAATATCTATGAACACAATTTCATCATCACCTTTACTAACACCATCAGATTCATCCTCTATGACTCTTTCATCATCAATAACATAATAACACTTTTTATCAAACTTAGACTCATAAAACTTGTACTTAGGATTCATCTTTGGATATCTAGAGGGATAATGTCTTATATTTTTAAAATAAAAACACTTAAAATGCATTTCCCCTTTGTACTTTTCAGATCCTTTTGATAGTCTCTTTGCAACCAATGCTTCCAATTCCTAAAGCTCTTTCTCTTCTTCTTCTTCAATTTATTTTATCTCCTTTTCAAATCTTGGCATTCTTCTTATAGATCATTCACCCTGATTTGATCTTTGCACGTCCCTTCTTCATATAGTATCTTTGAAAGAACATTCAACTTTGGGAAGAGAGTCACCAAACTCACTCATTTAAAAATAAGATAGCTTACGACCAATGTATCTCTAGTAACAAGGGCAATTGTTATGATCTCTTCAATTGCTACAAATTTTCTTTTGTAAGTAGGGGGTACGTATCTCATGACCTTGGAGACAATTTATCCTTCATCTAAGGTACCACCAACACATCTTATTCTACAAACTAGCTCATTTATCTTTTTCATGTAAGAGTTGATGTTCTCATCCTCAAACATTTTCAAAGATTCATACTTTCCCTTCAAGCTTTGAAACTTGAATTTCTTAACACATGCATCACCTTCATGTAGAGTCTTTAGATTTTTCCATATCTGATGAGAATTCTCTACCTCCATCACATTTGTATATTCAATATCTAACAGGGTGCGTATAAATGCTTCTCTTTCTCTAATGTTGTACTCAATTGCTTCTTCTCATCTGGAGTAGCAGTAGAAAGATCTGTAGGAGGAGTGTAAGATGTAATAGTGATTTTCTAGTACTCTTCTCCAATGTATCTCAGGTGATTAATCATCTAACCCTTCCATATGGAGTAATTTGTGTCTTCAAACCTAGGACTGTCCTTCCTATAGTCTTTCATTTTTGGATCTCCCTCAAGCTGTTAGGCTTCCTCCAACCAATTGTTGATAATATGGTAGAGAAAAACTAAGAGGGGGGTTGAAATAGTTGTTCCTAAAATTAAACTTCTAAAACCCTTAAACTTCAAAACTTTCAAGCATGAACACCTAAGATTTGATCTGATTAATTAACCATGAAAAAATGAAAGCATCCAAAAATCATAAACACATCCACAATGCTTGACATATATCTTTTTATCGCGGAAACCCTGATAGGTTGTTAGGGAAAAAACCACTGTGAGGTTGATTACCCACAATAAGTAAAATACCTTGTTATAATTATAAAACTATTACAATAATGGGGAATATACATGCATTCAAGATCACTTCCTAGAGTTCACCACTCAAATGAAAAGTCCCAGGCTACAACCTTGAGGAAATCTCACTACCTTGCTAAAGATCACTATAATGATTTGAGATTTTTGTGAACTGTGAAAATGGCATCTACCATATGTATGATATTTTTTTTATGTAGAACAATCTAGATCTATGTTTAACCCTTTGTTTAAACCCTTCTGATCACCACTAAATCAGGATCTTTCTTTGCTAGCAATCTCTAACATCCACACACACACACAATTTGCACATCTACATCAAACCCTAGATTAGATTTATATCATCAACCTTGAAAAATAACAAGTTAATCCACTACCTTGATTTAAACTTGAAATCATATGCCTAGATCTTGCACAACATAATTTACCAACCAGGTCAGCTAAGAACAAAAGCAAATAATAATAATATTATTGTTAACTGAAAAATTAACCAATATGATCATTCTAATTCATGTGGACCACTAACTCGACAATCATACACTTCAAAAACATCCTTCAACATCATGAAAAACACACAAAATTTCAAATCCATCCCAACCATTGGATTTTATAGCACCTTTTAAAATTGTACCTCAAGGACACTATACACAACCTCTGTGACCATAAAAATATGTCGTGCAGATCTTTGAATTATGAACCCTTTGAATTGGGAACACCTGAGTATATCCCAAACATACTCCTTGATGTGCACGAAGAAATTTTATACTAATTGTTCACACTGAATGTCTTTATTTCTTACTATCAACTCTTTCTACCACACTATCTGCCAGTTACCAACTCTTTCTTTAAAACATACTCAAATCATCATGCTAACCTTTTCAACTTGACATATCTTGTGAGGTTCTCTATACCTTATCTACAGTAGATGAGCCTCACCAAACCTCTAAACATCCTTTTCTACTAGGAAAACTGCAACAGATAAGTTAGGACCAAACAATCAGACCTTATGATCAATCCTATTGATTTTTTGACATCAATGAAAACACATCCAACTTCCAATATTTCCAACAATCTCAGCTTGTCTTATTTTTATTCTCCTAGTTCTAGCCAAATAGGTTTATCTAACTCCTTATTTGGTTGAGCTGGAGGATGGAGAATAAGATTCTTAGTATAATCCCCATTAGAGATAGTCATATCTCAAGATCTGCACCCTATATAGGAATTTTTGTTGCTAACTAATGCCTCCCTAAAATAATAGAATATCCTCCCAGAGTGTATTTAGAAGTAAAAAATCATAAAATTAGCAGGGTATTCCAATGAGTTCAAAGTAACAACAAGACCTTCTATGATTCCATCTAGTTTCATAGTAGAACTATCAGGTAACTAAAGGACAATAGGGGTTGCCCTCAACTTGGTAAGACATGATTGTTAGTAATAATTGAGAGGGGGGAGGGGTGAATCAATGGCCTCAAACATTTATCCTTCAAACTTTAACCACTAATCAATAAACCTCAGATTATTATGTCCTTACAAGATGCATGCCATGAAATACTAATAATGATTAACTGTCTGCCGGTTTTCTCTATCAATCATTTTCTTTCTTGATTACCGATAAGCAGTATAACTATTTACCGAAACTCAATAAATAAGCAGAGTATACCGATCAATCCAGAATGAATTATGTAAGATACAAAATAGTAAAGAAATGAATAATACACACATAACACATGGATTTTTAATGTGGAAACCCTGTTAAGAGAAAAACCACTGGGATCGGTACCCAAAATTTTTACTCTTCTGAAGTGAGCCCTGTCAAGAGCCAACCTTGTTAAAGGTTACAAACACACTATTAGGTGTGACCTTGTTAGAGGATTTTATACATAGAGGTTGTCACTTATTATCAGGCATCTAATGTTGCCATCCTTGAATCAGCCTTTCTCTTAGACTGTCAATAGGCATCACGAATATCCAATGCTACTTTCATGAATCAACCTTTTTGGCACTCTTTGAGATGTACCTCAATATATAGAAGACTATTAATTCCTACTCGGTTAAGAGACTTGATGCTTCAATGGTTAAACTGAAACATTATTGCCTATTCATATTGTAACTTTGAATTGCATATTTTCAGATCTATTTAAATACATTACCTCTCTGATCAATGTATCAATTCAATCCTTTGTGCTCCATACTTTCTTCTTTGTGATACTATGCTCATTGTTCATCGATGTCTGCAGAATTATTTAGCTCTTCCTTCAACTTGTTTGATCAGCACTACATAAAGTAGTTCTTCATCAGTTTCTCTTCAGCATCCTCTTTCTATTCACTCCCCTTAATCCCATTCGTAAATGAATTAAGCTTGTCTCTTATATAGACATAATATTCATTATTTCTTGATTCTAGATTCTTGATTCTTGGTGTGAAAAACAATTCAGCCAATTAGATTTAAAGCATAACTCCTGATTTGTCTCATAGACATCTTCTTGCCAACTGTGCAAATCAACTTTAAATCAATCACTTATCTCTGGTCAAATAAAACAATGTAGACAACCAGTTAAGTCTATATTTAGCTCTGCTAGCTAGATATTTTGTTGTTTCTAAACTCTCTGTTCCATCGATCACCTTTGCAGTTAGTTGTCCATGACAACTGACAGTTCCATAGGCGAGACTCCAGTTAGCTTCATGATCTCCGTCCGTCGGGAAACACTATATTTTCTTCCATCAGGATACTCTTTTCTTTGCTCGTCATGCAACTCTGTGACTCTGCTCATCGGTAGTGATGTGCATTTCATTGTCAGATATCACTGTGACTTTGTTCTTTTTCTTTTTCTGTCGGGTGCACTCCGTCAGTGTTGTTTTCCACTTAGTGAATACTTGATTTGTATGCATTACTGATAGCATAGCCTTGGTTCCTTTGATTCTCTGAAGTCTTTGGCATTGTTTACATGACCATATAGCTGATATCAATTTGACATCATTGACAATACAATACATTAGTTGATTTAATGCCTTGCATTATTTTCAACTTAACATTGTCAAACATTCAATCAGTTACATGTCTCCCTTTGGCATTGATGGCAACATACTATATTATCACACTATACTATTTTTTAATACAATATGAAATACAACAGTTGAGATTCATCAAATACCAATCTTTTTGTTCTAATAACCGATAAAAATGTCTGACCATCAGTAAGCTCTGTTTAAGCTTAGATTTGATTCTTGCAACTCTTCATAGATTTCTTTTTCTAATGTGTTGTGTTCTTTCCTTGTGTCAATTTCTCTCCCTTGACTGTTCTTTCTCTTTTGATGTCTTTTTCTCTTGTTAGCAACTCTCCCTTTGTATAATATTTTCATACAATTTCTCTCCCTAAAAGTATAATCTCTCCCTGTTGGAGTAATGTGCTAATAGATACTTTTTCTCCCTTTTCTGAAGAATGTGTGATAATATGGATAATTTCTCTCCCTTTTACAACAATGCCAGACAAATATTTTACAAATATGTGACATTCATGTCAAACACTCATTTTTTTTCATCCATAATATATTCCTTGAATTTCCCTTCTCCATCAGCAATACAACAATATTCTCTTGTGCTTGGTGTTGATATATACCTGTCTGTATATAGATGTAGCTTTGAATTTCATCTCTTTACTTGCATCAACATTAATGATATTCTGATAATATGTAGGCTAATGCAGCCTTCAATCATTTTACTGACTGGTAGACAAGGGTTTGACCCCTAGTCTCTTTCTCAAGTAATCAAATGCATCCTTGGGCAGTGGCTTGGTGAAGATATTGGCCAATTGTTCCTTTGATTGCACATAATCAAGTATCACCTCATTTTCCTGAACTTGTTCTCTTAAATAATGATACTTGATGGCAATATGCTTTGTTTTAGCATGCATGACTAGATTTTTGGAAATGTTAATTGCACTTGTATTATCACAATATATAATTACTAGTTCTAGGATCTTCATATGCATACCTTCTAGTAACTGTTTGATCCATGCAATATTTGAGAAATTTGCAGTAGCAACAACATACTTTTCTTCTGCAGTAGATTGTGAGATGCAGCCTTGTTTCTTGCTAATCCATGTGACAATTCTGTCACCTATGAAGAATGCTCCTCCAGTTGTGCTCTTTTGGTCATCAATATTTATAGCCCAATCAGCATTGGTAAAGACCTGAAGTTCAAATTTTCCTTCTCTTCTATACCATAAGCCATATTCCTCGGTATTCTTCACATATCTTAGAATTATTTTCATAATAGTCATATGTGATTCCCTGGGATTAGCAGAAAATCTAGCAACTATTCCTACTGCATGTGCAATATTTGGTCTAGTATGTACCACATATATGAGTTTGCCTATCACTAATCTATACAAAGTCTTATTTACCTCTGATGTCTTATCCTTCTTTGTCAACATACATCCAGTAGCCATCGGTGTTCCAACTGGTTTGGATTCTTCCATATTGAATATTTTCAGGACCTCTTTGATGTATTTTGACTAAGTAATGAAAATACCTTCAAAATTTTGCATGATTTGTAGACAAAGAAATAACTTTATCTCTCCAAACATAGACATCTCAAACTCTTTTCTCATCTCATTAGCAAATGATTTGCATAGCATATCATTGCCTCCAAATATGATGTCATCAACAAATATCTCAGCAATCAAAGTGTTAGCATCAATATCTTCCTTCAAATAAAGATTACTGTTTTCACTGGTCCTTACAAATCCAATACTTATTAGATAGGAATGAAGTCTTTCATACCAGGCTCAGGGTGCTTGTTTTAAACCATACAAGGCTTTGTGAAGTCTACATACCATGTCCCTCTTGTCTGGATCAACAAACCCTTCTGGTTGTTCAATGTATACCTCTTCTTCAAGTATTCCATTCAGGAATGCAGACTTGACATCCATTTGATATACCTTGAATCCTTTATATTCAACATAAGCAAGTAATATTCTTACTCCTTCTAGCCTAGAAATGGGTGCAAAGGTCTCTCTATATTCAATTCCTTCTTCTTATGCATACCTCTTGCATACTAGTCTTGCTTTATTCCTTGTGACTTCTCCATTCTCATTCAGCTTATTCCTGAATACCCATTTTGTACCGATGACATTCTTGTCATCTGGTCTTGGCACAAGTGACCATGTTTTGTTTTCTCAATCTACGCAATCTCATTATTCATATCACTTAACCATTCTTCATTATCAAGTGCAGCAGTGATAGATTTTGTCTCAAACTCACAAATTAGACAGCTTGAGTTCAGAGACTTACTTCTTTTTCTTGTACCAGCTTTCTTATCTCCTATGATATGGATCTCTGGATGGTTCTTTCTTACATATCTTTCAAGTATAGGTACAACTCTTTGTCTATCAGCTTGATCATCATTCTGTCCTTCATTTTGTTCTTCATCACCTTGCACATTATTTTGATCATTTCCCTGACCATCGGTTGCAACATTTTGTTGTTCTAGAATTAAGCACCATTGCTTGCGAGCTCTACATTATTGGTAGGGTAGGGTGTCAGGTTCCTCATTGTAAGAAAACTTATTGTAGTCCTCTGGTTCATTAGTGCTTTCGTGTTCATTCTTGTTTGCAAATTCATTTATCTTTACATTTGCACTTTCAATAATTTTGTTAGAGGCTTTGTTTAGACATTTATAAGCCTTTCTCTTGGTATAATACCGTAGAAAAATTCCTTCATCACTCTTGGAGTCAAGTTTTCCATTTCTATCATCTTTTAAGATATAACATTGACTACCAAAATTTTTGAAATAACTTACATTGGGTGTGTATCCAAACCATAGCTCATAGGGTGTCTTTCTTCAATTTTACTATGTTCAATGTGTAAATAGCAGTACTGATAGCTTCCCTCCAGAATATTTGGGTGATGCCTTTCTCTATCATTAGTGTCCTTGCACAGTCAACTATGGATTTGTTCCTTCTTTCAGCAATTTCATTTCGTTATGGTGTCCTTGGTGTAGAGACTTGTCTTTTGATTCCATGCTCATTACAAAATTTAGTGAATTCATCTGATATAAATTCTCCTCCTCTATCTAATCTCAAACATTTCAGATCCTTACCACTTTGTTTCTCTACCATAGCCTTATAATATTTAAACATCTTGAATGCTTCAGATTTATCTTTTAGAAAAATAATTGTCATCATTCTAGAGTAATCATCAACAAAGAGAATAAAATATCTATCTCCATAATAACTCTTTGTCCTCATAGGTCTACATAAATTAGTATGGACCAATTCTAGAATTGCATTAGATGTATGGGTTTTTCTTTTGAAACTAGACTTTGTCATTTTTCCTTTTTGACAATTCTTACACATGATATTGTCGGGCTTGGTCATCATTGGTAAGCCTGTGACATTTCTCTTTTTGCTAATCTTTATCATGTTGTCAAAGTTCACATGACACAGTCTTTTATGCCATAACCATATGTCTTTGTCTATAGTAATCAAACAAGTGGAGTAAGTATCATTTAGATAGAATAAGTTACCATTTGTCTTCTCACCGATACCAATTAGGTTTCCAAATTTATTGAAGATCTTTGCCTTCTTATTTTCAAATGCAACTTTGTGACCTGAATTATTCAACTAAGAAACACTCAATAGATTATAATTCAATCCATTTACCCAATAAGCATTCTCACACTTTATCTTATTATTCAACATTATTGTTCCTCTACCTTCAACTGGACAGTGTGTTTCATTACCCATTCTTACTGAACCACCTTTATAGTATTCAGAAGTCTCAAACTTTTGCTTATCACCGGTCATATGGTGAGTGCATCCATTATCTATGATCCAAACATCATTTTTTCTAATTTTAGATATGAGAGCTATTTCTACATACCTTTCTTTATCATCATCTAAATAATCTTTTACATCCATAAACACCATCTCGATGTCTTCATCAGATTCAGTGTCAGTATCATCATCCTTGGATTTTGCTAGGTAACTGACCTTCTTTTCTTTGTCCTTATAGTCTTGGGTATCTCTTCTTTCTGATTGTTGATAGCTTCTATAATCACCTCTATCAGACTTCTTTTCAAATGATCTTTCATTACTTTTATCATCTTTTCTTCTGTTAGTACATCTTGTAGAAAAGTGTCCAATCTCTTTGCAATTAAAACAAACAAGTGGTAATTTACCTTTGTATTTACCTTTGCCTCTCTACATTCTTCTAGCCATAAGTGCTTCAATTTCATGAAGATCATGTTCTTCATTTTCACTATCACTATCTTTTCTCATAGTGTTTTTGTGACTTGATTTACTTATTCTCATAGAAGTTTTGAATGCAGACTCTATGTTTGGTAAGACACTATTATTAAATTTATTCATCTCAAATG
The DNA here is from genome assembly GCA_018584345.1 of Thuja plicata. Taxonomy (NCBI): domain Eukaryota; kingdom Viridiplantae; phylum Streptophyta; class Pinopsida; order Cupressales; family Cupressaceae; genus Thuja; species Thuja plicata. The sequence continues at coordinate 996,884 of MU224884.1, forward strand.
AAATCAGTCTTCCAATTAAACTTTCTAAAGTGACATTACTATTTGCTACTGCTCTCATTTCTTGAATGACAGATACTCTAATAGCTTTAGTAGGCAGTAAGGTTCTTATAATTTTACTTACCACTGTATCTTCTTCTAGTACCTCCAACTCCTCAGATAGCATTAACTACCTCTTTGATTCTTGTACTGTATTGAGTGATGTTTTCACCTTCTTTCATTTTGAGATCATCAAGATTTCCTCTAAGGATTTCTACCTTGGCTCTCAAAACATTTTTGTCACTACCATGCACAAGATTCAATTTGTCCCACATCTACTTTGTAATTTTGCATTCTTTGACATCTTCAAATTCAGCATCGAAGAGTGAGGAAGCAAGATCTATCATCATGCCATTGTGTTCATGCTTCTCTCTCATTTGTTCAACTATTGGTGCTCCTGTGGGCAACACATATTCAATTTCTAGGAATTGAGTAACATCATTACCAATACCTGATAAGTGGAGTCTTATCCTGCTTTTCCATGAAGCAAAATTATCTTTGTTCAACTTGGGTACATCTCTTCTATTCATTTTTTGATCTTTGGCTTAGGTCTTTAAACCTTCCTTCTAAGCACACAAGCTTTGATACCAACTGTTACTAATAACTGAGAGGGTGGGGGTGAATTAGTGGCCTAAAAAATTTATCCTTCAAAATTTAACCACTAATCAATAAACCTCAAATAATTATGTCCTTACAAGATGCATGCCATGAAATACTAATAATGATTAACTTTTTATCGGTTTTCTCTATAAATCCTTTTCTTTCTTGATTACCGATAAGCAGTATAACTATTTACCGAAACTCAGTAAATAAGCAGAGTATACCGATCAATCCAAAATGAATTATGTAAGATACAAAATAGTAAAGAAATTAATCATACACACATAACACATGGATTTTTAACATAGAAACCCTGTTAAGGGAAAAACCACTGGGACCAGTACCCCAAATTTTCACTCTTCTGAAGTGAGCCCTGTTAAGAGCCAACCCTGTTAAAGGTTACAAACACACTGTTAGGTGTGACCTTGTTAGAGGAATTTATACATAGAGGTTGTCACTTTGTATCGGGCATCTAATGTTGCCATCCTTTAATCAACCTTTCTCTTAGACTGCCAATAGGCATCGGGCATATCCAATGCTACTTTCATGAGTCAACCTTTTTGGCACTCCTTGAGATGTACCTCAATATATAGAAGACTGTTAAGTCCTGCTCGGTTAAGAGACTTGATGCTTCAATGGTTAAACTGAAACATTATGACCTGTTCATATTAGAACTTTGAATTTCAAATTTTCAGATCTATTTAAGTAGATTACCTCTCTGATCAATGTATCAATTCAATCCTTTGTGCTCCATACTTTCTGCTCTGTGATGTTGTGCTCATTATTCATCGGTGTCTGCAGAATTCCTTAGCTCTTCCTTTAGCTTGTTTTACCAACATTGCATGAAGTAGCTCTTCATCAGTTTCTCTTCAGCATCCTCTTTCTATTCACTCCCCTTAATTTCATTCGTAAATGAATTAAGCTTGTCTCTTATATAAACATAATATTCATTGTTTCTTGATTTTGGATTCTTGATTCTTGTCATGAAAAATAATCCAGCCAATTAGATTTAAAGCATAACTCTTGATTTGTCTCATAGATATCTTCTTGTCAACTGTACAAATCAGCTTTAAATCAATCATGTATCTCTAGTCAAATAAAACAAAGTAGACAATCAATTAAGTCTATATTTATCTCTGCCAGCTAGATATTTTGTCACTTATGAACTCTCTATTCCGTCTGTCACCTTTGCAGTTATTTGTCGGTGAAAATTGATAGTTCCGTCGACGAGAATCTAGTTGGCTTCGTGATCTCCTTCCTTCGGGAAACACTGTATTTTCTTTCGTCGCGTTATTCTTTTCTTTTCTCATCGGGAAACACTATGACTCTTCTTGTCGGTAGTGTTGTGCATTTCCTTGTCGGGTATCACTGTGACTTTGTTCTTTTTCTTTGTCCATCGAGTGCACTCCATCGGCATTGTTTGTCACTTAGTGAATACTTGATTTGTATGCATTACTGATAGCATAGCCTTGGTTCCTTTGATTCTCTAAATTCTTTGGCATTGCTTACATGACCGTATAGATGATATCAAGTTGACATCAATGACAATACAATACATTAGCTGATTTAATGCCTTGCATTATCATCAACTTAACATTCAAACATTTAATCAGTTACATGTCATCAATGATATCCTCTGTCATAACATTGATAGTAGATCCTAAATAAATGAGGTAATTTTTAACTATGATTCTATTGATGGTTGACCCTGCTACTATGGAAAAGCATATTTAGATACAACTACCTTCCCTAACATTATGTTTTCTATCTAACCCATAACATGAACTATTTGTGGATCTTTCTTCTTTCTCGACGGCTTCTTAAAATAAGCATCCCTTATTTATTTATTGTAAATAGGTACATCTTTGAGGGTATCTTGACACACACATGCTTAAGTTGATCCATAAAATCAAAGACAGACTCTACTTTAGATTTCGTGGTCTCCAACCTACATGGAAATGATGGAATTAGATTAGTATTTTGAATAATAACCTCATTAATAATAGGATAAGTAGGTGGAGGAAAGGTTATTCATGAACGTTGATGTATGTCACTCATTTCCACAACATATGCAGGGTATTGAATATGATTATTGGAATAGAATTTCTTTTTTTGTGGCTTATTATTTAGATTAGGTGTAGGCTGAGTTGGTAATTGAGTGGGCCTTGGTGCACTAGAATTAATGTTTGCGGGGTGTATAATAGTTCCCTGGGTAGGTTTGATTGGAGGTTGCAGGTAACCAACTCATTGATTTGGCCATTGTTTCCCTCATCTCTACTATGTTGATAATTTACGATTCCATTGAGGTGGATATCATTGAGGTGGATGATTAGTATTTTGATAACTTGGCCAAGTATTTTGTGGATTTCTCCAACTTTTTGTTCATAATTTTCCAAATCTTGGAGGATATGAGGATTTCTTTTGATTTCTTGGTGCATAAGAATTTTTAGAAGGACCAAGAAAAGAAAGAGGATATGGATGCAAACCTTGCCTTGGATCCCATGGTCATCTTTGTGTAATGTAGAATATTTGGCCCTCATCATCTTCAATTGTTCTGAATTCTAGTTGTACCTTCTTGTTATCTATACTAGCCAAGCCTTTACATTTGAAATCTCTCTTTTCTGTATATAACCAGGATAGAATTATACTAACATTGCTTTTACATCTTCATGTTTCTTTTTGCATGAATTGTTTCCACATATGTAGTCATATTAGTAATGATATCCTTCTTAAATTCCTTGAGAAAATTTGATATCTCCATTCTTTAAACTCCAATGTTTTTCTTGGTCATGTCAATTTGATAACCTTTTCCCTTCTTCATGTTCTCCCAAGTAGATTGGGTGACATCTCCTACTCCCATAAGGTCCAATGCATCCATGCACTCATAATTAATCCCTCTAAGAAAGATTAACCTCTGAGAGTCTTTAACTTCTAAGAGTCTTCACTAAGTGTGTTATGCTTAGATTTTCTAAAGTTAAACAAGAAAATCTTAACATATTCTTCTAAGATATCATCCTCCTTTTGTGTCATCCTAAGAATTTCATCTCCACACATATCACTACCTCTACAATAATCCTTATATTTTTTTAAAGAATTTTTCCTTCATCTCATCCAAACTATCAATTGTGTTCCTTCCTAAACTCATAAACCATCTCAAAGAAGACTCTTTCAATGTAGTATGAAACAACTTGATCCTATGAGCATCATTGGTATAGCCATAACTCCTACATAAGATATCAAAATAAAAATAAAAAAGGTGTATGGGTATTATGTTACCAACCCATGGAATTTGGGAAGGACCGAAGCAAGGATATTTTTGATATTATTAACTTCAATTTGGTTGGTGATGGGAAACGGAAAATTTTGATGATTAGGTGGATTTTGACCATCCATTCTTGCTAATAAACTATGAGAGGAAATGATTTTCAGTGGAAGGCTCAACAAGATCTTAGAGGGTGTTTAAATAAAACTACCCAATTCTATAAATGTATAATCAAAAGGGTTTATTTCATCCTCATCAACATGAACAATTTGTTTCTCAATTGGATTGTTTATACTATTTAGCTCATTGGGAAGGAATATCCCATAAGCATCCCTTCTTCTATGCATGCAGCTTTAACTTAATTCCAAAATACTTACACAAGATTTAACAAGGTGATGGTGATTCATACCTAACTATAACTAATGTTTTTCTAAAAACATGAATTCTCTATGCTACTAAATAATGGAACACTTATAACTCCCAAGAACTCTTAGTTTGAAACCACCATTATAAATGACACCAAAAATGTTGGTTTCAAACAATAGATATACAGTTGTGTTAGAATAACTGAGAGGAGGGGTGAATCATTTAGCTCCCAATTATCCTACAGTCCCAAATTCCTCTATATGTATATAAAAACAATTTCAAACATATAATTCAACTCGGTGAAATGTATTCTATAATCTCAAACTTTAGTCAATAGTGTTTACCAAGTATCAATAAAGTAATAGTGTGATTATCGCTCAATGTTAATAAAATAAAGTGTAAAGAAAAAATAATAATCCACAACATTCATGCACATTGACACATAGATTTTTAACGTGGAAACCCTGCTAAGAGAAAAAATACCTGGGAATGGTAACCCAAAATAGTTCACTCTTCTGAAGTGAGCTCAGTGAAGAGCCAACCTTGTTAAAGGTTACAATGCACACTGTTAAATGTGACCTTGTTAGAGGATTTAAAACTAACAGTTCTCTCTTGACCATGCATTCACTATGGGGTCAACAAGAAAACACTCAACATTCATTAGAATTTTATAATAAATAATTTCACTATTGAAATTAATGGGAAGTGTGTACTGAGAGGGGAGGGGTGAATCAATACCTCTAAAATTTTTGTATCCTTTAATCAATTAACCTTTGTGTAATCAATTGTTTATCCAACCATCTAATCTATACTATCTTGCTGCAAGATATATCAATTCATAAACTTAACATACATGTGAACATTCATAGAAACATTCATGAAATTAATTAATACATAACACAAGATATGATATTGCATAAAAATTCTGTTAGGAAGTAAAAACTATGGTGGGGATGGCACCCACAAAATCTTCACTATTTGCAGATTGGAAGGGGCCGGGTCGGTTAAGGCTTACATTTGATCACTTTTGATGATCTACCCGGTTAAGAGTATCTATGGAGACCTATTAAAGTCTACTTGGTTATGAGCTTTAGCAACACTGTTGAGTATGCACTCGATTATGAGATTTATAGTTGGACTATTAAATCCACCTTCCTTGAAAGGATTTTTACACTTTGCTTCACTTGTTAGAATGATAGCAAATTACAATTTGACCTGGTGTATGCAATCTCCTATTGCTGATTACAGATCCTTTTAAGTTTACATATAAATATATATCACCTAATGTGATTGAGTAATACCTTTGATTCTCGATAGCCTCTATTCTTGGTTCTGATAACCAAATTCACCTTTTGTTGTTCTGGTTCATAAAAATTTCAATCTGATCCATAGATGTGCTCATAGGCTTCATTCATCCTCTCTTCTATATTCACACATGTATAATGAATGATTGCATCATCTATTTATAAGACATATTTACCTAATCAAGTTTCACGTAAAACAGTGTTAACTCTAAGATCAGGTTTACAACTTTTACCTTGATCTCCTAGTCTATGTGTGTTAAATCAGTTAGACTGATTAAAGCACTTACATTCATGTTTCTTGTCTTTAAAGAAATGGTTTTAAAAACAAATCAAGATTTTATAAATAGGATAAGATTTTTTTATCTGACGTGGAGGTCAAATCCACTTTTTGCAAGCTGCAACTGAATTTCAGTTTCTGACAGTCAATTATGCTCTGAAGTCAGTTGACTATCTTTTAGGTTCCTTGCCTGAAATTTTCTCTCAGTTTTCTCTTTGACTATCTCTTAGGTTGCACTATATCCTTCATGTTGGGTTCCTCTGTTGGGTTTCTCTTTATCCTTCTGACTTTTCATTTTCAGTGTACACACAAAATAGTGTCATCGGCTTTCTTTGTACTTACCAATTTTTGTTGATCTCTTGTATCTTCATTTTTGGTTTTCTCTTTGTCCTATCTTTCAATGTATGCTTACCGAAAGTGTTGTTTGCATACTAATGGAAAATTAATGTCATCAATCTCCCCCTTTGACATTAGTATCAAAAACTGATATGTGCAAAATACTAACAGAATGTTAAGTATGTACAACATATATAATCCTTAGTCATTTTATGACTCCCCCTATGTATATGCCAGTTTATCATTGTTTTCCACTTATTCAATAGTACTATATAGTTTCCTGCCTATCTGTACATATCATATATTTCCCCCTTTTTTTATATTAAGGAAAAAGGTGTATACCTTATAGTTTATCAAAAATGTGAGAATGTGAGGACTTCATGTCTTCCATCATCTTCTCCCATTTTTCCTTCAAGTTCTCTAGAACCATGTACTCGAGTGTGATCTTGGAATGAATATCGTAGATGCTATATGCTACAGACATCTGAGGGGTTGCTATCAGTTGTCTTTTTGAACTGATATTCTCTTGAAGCAGTGTTAGATTTGGTAGAAGTTGAGCCTGGAGCTCGATGACCTCTTCCCTAAATTGAGTCTCTACTTCCCATAGTTCTTACCTTAACCTTTTGATCTCAATAATATTTTCATAATGCAACTTAATTGGATTGTCTCTGGTGGTTAAGTTGTTAGCACTATTAGCTAGATTAGAATCTAACTTTTCTATGTTTTCACTATGCTCTTTAGTGAACTTTTCCAGTGTGCTTAGTTGTTGAATTAAGGAAATAGCTTAAGTGATAATTGGATCTAATTCACTTATGAATTCTAAAAGCTTTACCTTATTAACTACCACTTCTTGGCTAATGTTCTCAACAAGTTTCTGCTGGTACTTCTTCTCTTCTCTCTCTTCAATTGCCTTCTCTGCATCAATGTTATGTGTTGTAATGGCTTCGGTGAGAGTGGCTAGTTGATCAAGTATGGTTTTATTCTGATCAACATCAATGTCAGGTACAATTTGGTGCAATATGTCCCTTTTTTTTTCTAATACCATGGAGTCTTAGTGTTGTTTCCTCAGCTCCTCATGTAATGCCTTCCTTTGGCATATTTCACTGTATTCTTTCAATGCTTCATAATCAAGTGTAGTTGGGTCACATTTGGGTATCTCAATGATTTCATCTAAAGTGACTTACAACTTATTCTTCTTGGATTTCTTTTTCTTCTTCTGAGTTACAATTGAATGTAGAACCATTGCCAATTTATTGACTTTGTCCATTTTTCTTGATGAATTGATTTGTGGTGTTGCCTCTTTTTGCTACTTTGTTTCGGTGTCAGCTTGTCAGTTTTCTGTAGACGTCTCTACATTAACCTTTATATTATCAGTAGAAACATTTTTGGTATCCTCAGGAGTACAGTCTTTGGTTTTTCCTCCTTCATTGGTGTCCTTAGCTTCATCTGTCTTTGTCTGTGCATCCTTCTTGGTTGTGTCTCCATCTATTTGCTTTGATTCTTCTCCTGTAACCTTGTTATTTTTGGTCATAATGTGAGTGTCTCTGATGTCCTTCTGATCATCGGTGTTGTCTTTTTTTCTTTTATCCCCTGCATCCTCAGGAATGTTTGAATATTTTTTAGGTGACCTCTCTATTTCTTATGGAATACTGATGGCTTGTATCAATATTGGCATGTTGCCTGGTATGTTCACCTGTGAAGTATCAATTCCAGTGTCATGTTTGTCAGTTGTGTCCTTGGTAATAGTGGCATCTTCATCCTTATGTACTTCTTCTACTGGATCATCGGTTATGTCAATGATTGTGTTGTTCACAATATTGTCCTTGGTTGTGTCTGGTAATGTCTCATCTGTAACATCCATATTTTTGTTGCCCATTGTATCTTGTTCTTCCTTGTCTAACTCAACTAATGTGTCATCTTCTGCATCTTTTATTATGATGTGGTCTTGAGTTTCCTTATTAGCATATTTCTATTGTAGGTCTTTCTCGGGGCTAGCTTCCTTAGTAAGTCTATTGAGTATTTTACTCCATTTCTTGTGACTTTCTTGTTCAAGTTCTATAAGCCTCCCTTCAATAAATTTGTAGGCTCTCAACTTGGGTGAGAACTCCTTTTTATGGTTCTCCATCGCTTCATCAATTTCTTCCTTCTTGGATTCAGAAGGCATGAGAGTAACAAGTACTCTTTCCCTTATCTCCTTTTTATTCTTTAAGGAAAATGTTCATCTAGCATATAATTTTTCCAAGAGTTCTCTTGGTACATTATTACCTTCAAATTGAATTAGTACGTACTTGAATTTATACATCTTTTCAATGGTGGCATCTTCAACTTTGTTTTGATCATCTGGATCCAATTTTAGCCATCTTTTAATCTTAGAATCTGTGATAGATCCTGAATTTTAAATAGATTTTCATACCTCATCAATGCTTTCTAGAACTTTAACCTTTTTTGCTTGTACACCTTCATCTTTTTTGATGTCCTCAATATCTTCTCTAGTTCTGATCAGCTTCCTTATTCTTTTGGTTGGCCTTCTTTTCGGTGTGGCCAATTTCGTCTTATAGGTTCTTACTTTTCATTTCTTCAAAGGTGAAGGAGTTGAGTCCTTTTCTATTTGGCTTCTTGTCCTGGAAGTAGATGTGGTTCTTGAATTATTTTCTGGTGGAGGAGGTGGTGAATCTGACTCTGTGGCCTCAGAGTCATTCTTTTCTACAGCTTCACCAATGGGTGACTGGCCTTCAGTTTCTTCCTCCTTTTCATCTTCTTCTTCCTGTTCGGTTTCCTCTATTGTTGATAGTATTTTCTTAAGGTTCTTGACCATTTTGTCCTTTTTCTTATCAATTTGTTTTACAACCAGGCCAGATTTGATTCTTGATTTGACCTCCTCATAAGTTCCAAACTTAGGTTGTTTCTTATCTAATGGTTCATTTATCAATGCATTGATTGCCTTTGATGCTTGATCAATATTTATCTCATATTATAATGGTTGTAGCCATGTTTTCCTTGGTACAACAGGCTTGATATAAGTGTGGTCTCTATCAACCATGAAACATATTTCATCTTTGAATTTCTTAATAAGTTTCTCAGGGATCCTTACCCTCTTCTGCATTTGGTCTTTGAATATCATAAAGTATTCATCCATGACTATTTCCAAATTGCCTCCCAGTGATGTTATGTGTTCACTGATCTGCATGGTGACCGGCTTTGTGGTATCCCATTTGACATCTCCTACTGATGGAAATGTTTCTTGAAATTAGAAGAAAATGCACATGATAAGTGAGCCAAACTTACATGTATTTGTATTTGCATTCCTTATTGTTCTCATGTTCTCTTCTATCTGGTTTAGTAGAAGTTCAGATAAATCCAAATGAGTTCCCTTCTTCACAGTCTTATAAGCTGTATCTACTGCACCAGATGCTATGTTGTTCATCCTGCTGGCTTGAAAGAATTTGTAGCCTAGGATACATGCTCTGAATTTCATCTCATCATTGGTAATAGTGGACACCTACAATCCTCTACCATCCCATTTGGCTCCTGTGTTCTTTTGAATCTCAGCCTTGGGTGGGTGCTTCAATGCTTTTACATTTTTGGTTATAGGGTAACCGGTGACTACATGGATAAAATCTTGGGTTATCATCTTCAGTTCATCCAGCCATAGTTTTTGATTGTGCATTCAGCTTAGTACTAACCAAATCCAGTCAGTTTTGAATACCTTCGGGAATAGTAGGGCATTAGTGAGCCCTTTCACCTCTATATGTTTATGCTCATCTTTTATGGATCCATCTTCATTGCATAGCTTCTTGTAAGCTTGTTCAACCCCTAAATCATTGATTTCTACAATCTTGCAGTGGATGTAAGCTCGCACATCTTTGATAAGAAAAACCCTAGCTGGTATTCGTGAGAATGATCTAGCATTTTTAGGTTGTGAGGCAACCTCAGGGTAAATCTCATAGTGTGACTCCTCACATGCAAAATTTTTGACTAGTTTGACCTCATCCTTCTTGATGTTCATTGATTTGGTGGCTCTTGAAGTCATGGCCATTTTTCAGATTTAGGGCTTTCTGAGAAATGTGTAAACTAGAGTTGTCAGTTGTCGTAGAACTTACTATTTATAGTAGTTGTGATTTATGATCTGCTAGGAGTGCTCTATGTCAATTTGTAGTTTCTCTGTGATCCTATCATTGTTTGCAAAAAATTTGCTCTTGTCGCTCTACTCTGGTCGTGGTGAACAATGAAACCCTTTTGTTGCCTTTTTATAGTCATTTTCCCTAAAAAGTGAGTCATTAATGCTCAACTACTCCTCGATGTTTGAAGATGGAGTTCATCAGTTTTAACATTAACTTCTCTTTGGTGACAACATGATGTTTTGGGGTGGTTGTTTAACTCTTTGCTTTCACCGACGGGTTTCAGTATTGCAAACAACTTGTTCACTTTTCTTGATTACCAACGAGTCTCAGTTTACACTAGCAACTTTGCTTTCTTATGTTAACTGACGCTTCTTGGTAAGTGTTGGCAGTTTCAATTTTGAGCGTATACCGATGGATTTCAGTATGTATTCCTGATAGCATAGTTATCAAAGATTTTAAAAAGTAATACCATGATGCATCTTTACTTATGCTAATTTAGCATTTTATCAACATATTATGGAACTTATGTAAAATAATACACAGTGTAATGTAGTTCCATACTTACTTGTTCTGCTTAGGTGGGGGTGGTGATGTCACTGGATCCATTGGATGGGGTGTCACCATTTGAATTGCTCGGTCCAGCTTCATCATTTTTTGAAGCTTTTCTCCACATTTTTTCTCAGATTCTCTGGATGTCTTCAATGGTGTTTCCATTGGGATATGTGCTGGTCTCTATCATTTGGTCTCTACAATCTTTCTTGAGATGACCAACTTTATGACAGTGTAAGCATGCCATTCCAGGGTTAGTCTAGCCTCTAGAATTTCTTGTCCACTGTCTCATGCAGTTTGTAGCAATGTGACCAAATCTTCCACATGTTGTACAATTTTTCCAAGTGTTGTAATCCCATACATACTGGTTACTGACTCTTTTCAGTTGATAGGGATTTTCTTGACCTTTAGGCTTCCATGCTTGCCTTTTCTTTTTCCAGCATTTGATAGTTGTGTGCCCATTCATTTTACAAGTAGGAAAGTATTTGTCCATATAGGTTTCCTTATTTGGTTGTTTCATCTTAGACTTACATTCATATGCTTTATGTCCTTTCTTGTTACATTTATAACAAAATCCTATGAATGAAGATGTAGATTTAGGAATACCTTTCATTTTTCCTCTGCATTCATTTGATGTGTGGCCTTGATTTCCACAGTGATTGCATGTAAGATTTCTTGGTCTTAGATTTTCATAAACATTATTTGGATCAGCTTTATTTGATGTTTCTCCATTCTCGGTAAATCCTAGACTGATGTTGTTGTTGACTCTTTGTTGTCCTTCAAGAAAATCATCCATTCTTTTATTGCTTTCTTCAATTTTCTTGATAATTTCATTATGCTACTACTGAATTCTTATTTCATGTTTCAACTTTTCATTTTCATCCCTTAGCTCATCGACAACTTCTATTCTTTGAATGAGTTCAACATTTATTATGTTTTCCTCTTGACTCATAAGAATAATCTGATTTGTAATCTCATGGGGATGCTCTGTGAGTTTCTATATTTCAGACTCTTTCTCTTGTAGCTTTTCTATAATATTTCTTATATCATCAATAGCTAGTGTTCTTTCTTGTTTATCTTGTCTAGCATTGTTCATGACATCAATCTCCCTTACCATTTGTGTCTCTTGACCGATTTGCATAGATTTTACTTGTCCAGCCAGATGTTGATTGATTTCAGTTAGGCTTGTGATGCTCTCTTCTGATGTGTCTGATGCTTTGCTTGTAGTTGATCCTGAAGACTCAAGGAAATCTATTATCTCTTCCTCATGATAATCTATTTCATTATAGCGATATGCCATAATCTTTCTTTCATCTAAAGATTGTCTCATATTGATTCTAGCTTCTTTATACTTCTCATAGAAGATCTGAATTTCTAGCTTCTTATTTTCAATATTCTTGTCAATTATGTACTTCTCCATTGTATGATATTTTCTCTTAAACCTTTAAGATTTTCCAAATAATAGACTTAGCTCTGATACCAATTGTTGGAATTAATGGGAAGTGTGTACTGGGAGGGGAGGGGTGAATTAGTAGCTCTAAAACTTTTTTATCCTTTAATAAATTAACCTTTGTGTAATCAATTGTTTATCCAACCATCTGATCTATACTATCTTGATGTAAAAAATATCAATTCATGAACTTAATATACATGTGAACATTCATAGAAATATTCATGGAAGTAATTGACACATAACACAAGATATGATATCACAGAAAACTTCAGTTAGGAAGTAAAATTTGCGGTGGGGATGGCACCCACAAAATCTTCACTATCTGAAGATTGGAAGGGGCCGGTTAAGGCTTACATTTTATCACTTCTGATGATCTACCCGGTTAAGAGTATCTGTGGAGACCTGTTAAAGTCTACTCGATTAAGAGCTTTAGAAAAACTGCTGAGTGTACACTTGGTTAAGAGATTTATTGTTGGACTATTAGAACCACCTTCCTTGAAAGGATTTTTACACTTTTCTTCACTTGTTAGAATGATAGAAAATTATAATTTGACCTGGTGTATGCAATATCATATTGTTGATTACAAATCCTTTTAATTTTACATATAAATATATTGTTGCCCCACTTTTGGTCTGCATACCTTCAGAAAAAAGTGGAAGTTTAGTTGATAGTAGTGGTTTTGAAAGTGTTGTGATTTTTTGGAGTCTAAGTCTAACTGTCCCCTTAGGATAGGCAAACTTTATTGGATTTTCCCAATTTCACTTCTCCTTATGAGCTGGGGGGATTTGTATCTGAAGTCACACTTAATCGGGTAGGTTTAAGATCCCAAATTTGATAATGGTCACAATTTGGAGATTTCTAACATTTATTTTTGGTGATTTTGGAGTTTTTAGCTTGAATACTTCATATTGCTTCATTGGTGGAAAATTGGGTTCGGGCTTATCCACTACCGAAAAAGAACCAGCAGGGTGCGTTTTCCATAGATGACTATTCCATGATGTCTCAGCAGTCAGTACAGTTTTAAAGTGGATGATTTGGGCTTAGAAAGACTATCGCATTTAGAATACATCTCTGTAGGACAAAAAGAATGATTAAAAAGAGAGAAATCTAAGATGTAAGCTTGCTGGAAGAAAAGTAGAAAATAGATTCTCCACTACTCCAACAAGCGGGTTTCAACTTGCGGAGTACGTTTTCCATCGAACCATTAAAATAAAGGATTTTCTAAGGGAGATCAACCTCATAAGTGACCCAAGGCATGAAGAAAGCTATTAAAATCAACAAATATCATTTTAGCATCTCAATAGGCTAAAATTCTCTTTCGGCGGGTTTTCAAACAGAGAGCACTCCAAAAGCATTTCTCCGCCGAAAGGAGAAGTGGAAAAGTAATTTTCCACTGCCTTAGGAAAGTTACCATTATGGTTACGAAAGTGAAAAGAAATTTCTCAATGGCCCGTAAGAGAAAAGTAATTAATCCAAATAAAGACATTTTACTTCATAACAGACTTTTCCATTAATTCTTGGGTCCTTTCATTCGTGTGGCACGGGAAGTTGGCCATTAAACAGTAAGAATTCAAAAGTTATAACATCAGTTGAAGGTTGCAAATAGGAGCTACCATTTGTTTGAGAATTTTCTTAAATTCAAAGCCTCTGATATTGGTTATTCTTTGCCCTTGCATTCATGAGAGATATTCCCAATTCCTAAACCAAATCATTCAAAGAATGGATTCCAGATTTATGGGATTCGACAGAATGAATAGCATCACCTCTGACTGGTATAAGATCTCAGATACATCTCTAAATTTCTTTGATATGTAGAACTTTCAGAATAGGTTAAAAGAAGACCAGATGCACCCAATCACTAAGAAACTGAAGGAGAGCAAATTAGTCGAAGCTGCTGGTTTTCCCATATCCATTCAAGCCCCTGAATTTATCAAGGAATGTATAGCTTGATACAACCCAAATACCAAGAAAATACTCTTTCCCAATGATATGGTGTTGCTCTCTATTGATAGAGAATCGGTTCTGAACTCGCTTTTCATCCTAGAGCAAGATGAGTATTTAGAAATGACATATAGTCGGGCAGTGACTGAATATATAGCAAATAAGTCAGTTTGGAAAAAGGAGATAGTGAAGGCATGGTTTTAGGAGCCTAGAAGCACAAAAGGGAAGCTGTCGAAAACACTATATGGCACTAACCTAAAGCCGGAAATCATAGACATCCTGGTGCTACTCCACAAGATCAGAGGTGAGAGTGAGCCACTCAATTTTGTAGATCATCATTTCTTCTTGGTTCGGGTAATCTGTTCTCAACACCATTTTATTGATTGGGCGTTTATGGTAAGCAAAAATTTGGCCAATGCCCTAGATAGAGATAAACATCAAAATGAATTTTATTTGTCTTCAGTTTTATTGTATATATTGGCCATGACTCAAATTTGGCCAGGGCTTCCTAGATTAGAGGAATTTCCTAATGTTGTTAAGAGCTATGAATTTTTCCCCTCCTTGCAATTGCATAATAGTTATGTTTATTACCTCTGAGTTAATGATGTGTTTACAATGAGACTATGCAGGGAGCTACAAGGTTTCCCAAAAAAAAGATTCTCTCCCGAAGCCATGGCTTTTATCAGCGAGTTTGGATTTTATTTCATTCTATTTAGGGATTTATCGTACATTCATCTTGCAGGGTTCGACGATTTCCCTTTGAAGCTGCCCAGATATCCTACTTATATGATCGTGCTGGTGGAGGTGATGAGACAAGCGCTTCAAGTGAATTTTATCTACACTGATGCCAGGAAGAAAGGCTATGACTTCCCCATGACTATTAGAGCTTATAGTTGTGCATCCTGGTATGAGGCAAAGAATGTTCTAAAGACATTTTAAAAGAGGTTTTCATTAGAAACCTATGATGTTCTGAGGCCACAATATGATCTTGTTAATTATGCTTGTGACTACCTGCAAATGAGCTGAGCTATCCATCATGTAGTTGACAATGAAGACTACTAGTCCAATTTTAGAGATGATTTGGAGAGTAGAGAGAGATTCAACGCTAGGTTAACTATTGAACAAATCAAAAGGTTCAAAGTTAACATAGTAGTGGAGGGGCTAGAAGATGACGGTAATCACATGTATGACAATACATATCTGGAGAAGATAAAGCTCACTCCTATTAGTTTCGAGCCCATGCTAGATCAATCCATTGGTGACTTGCAGACTCTAATGAGTGGAATTTACAAGAGGATAGAGTAGTGGGTTGAATGGACTATAGGAAGAAGGAAGAGGTTCATCTCAGCCAGCCAAAAGATACTTCAAACATTGCAACAACTTCTTTAGTGATACTCTCAGTTACGACCAAAGGTTCATCTCAGCCAGCCAGGGGAGCTAATAAACCTCCTGAAAAAGAAGTTCAACTGAAGAAGACTTGTGGAGAAGGCCCACTTCCAGATCTTGGGTGGACAGAAGAACCCACTAAAGGTGCGGGACCTAAGCAGTCAGCTAAAATAGTCACTGTAGATGTACCAGTCGACACTTCAACCTAAGATATCCCAAGGTGAGTCCCCTATTGTAGTGGAGGTGGGTGAAGATACCTCCAATGCCTTAGCTACATAATCAGATGAGAGGGTTGAGAAGCAACAATAGGTTGCTCAAGTCATCATATTGGTGTCTTCTTCCCCTACCTCTGTAAATCCATTTGCTTCAAGGCCAAAGTCTACTCCTCTAGTCATTAGGAAACTGTTTATAGAAGATTTGGTCTCTGTCACCAAGGTCACGAGTGTTGATTCATGGATAGAGAACACTCTGGAGCACAAAAGAAAGGGGGTAGAAGAAGGAGCTCCCAGTAAAGATACTTTAGCTTGAGCCTTGCAACCCAGCCCCGCTGCAGCAAAGGCTAAGAAAGTAAAGACGTTGTCCACATTGGGCTAGGACCCAGAAACTAGGCACTTCACTATGGAGGTAGCGAAACCCACGAAGGAGGGAAGGTTTGAATATTTAAATCCTTCATATTTCAAACTACACTCATTTGACATGGGTTTAACTCGACATGATACCAAGGTGGATTGGTGGAAATCCACTAATATAGTGATTGAAGAAGAGCTAGAAGAATTTAAAATGGCTAAGGCACAGCTTAAGGCCAAAGTCAGTGAACTAACTAATTTCATCTGACAGTTGGTCACTCTAGTTGCTATTATTTCTAGTACTCAGACCACATTTGATCCCAATGCCATAGAGAATCAAGCCATAATAGCCAAATTGAAAGAAGATAGACACTTCACGCAGATCGGCAAGGGATGGGTCAAGAGGCTCAAATCTGAAGGATTGGTAGTTGTTGAGGAATTGGGTAACGCTCTTCTAAGGCTGGAAGTAAAAACCAGTAATATTAAGAATAATTTGCAGACTCTCGCATCTGAGAGAGCGACGTGTCAAGAATGCATAGTGGCACTTCATATAGCAGTAAAAATGAAGACCAAGGAGGCATTGAAAGCCAAGATTCTATAGAAAGGAGATGAAACTCTAATCAAGTGGCTTCAAAGTCTAGAGTTCAAAATCGAGATGATAATTCACGCTAAGACAAGGTTGCACCAAGTAGACGTTAAGATCAAAGAGGAATAGAGTAAATACTTTAAGATTCTGTAGTGTCTGCATACAGAATCTCAGATGAGTGGACAAGGTAAAGAAATGATTGGATTGGCTAATATGCAGAAATCATTTTCTAATTATGTGCATAAGCTGTCAGAGCAGTCTTCCATGCATTTGGACAAGGTTCCAGAGCTCTAGCAGTTGAGTGGATGTATCTATAAATCCATGGAGGAGTTGAAAGATTGAATGGATGCAATTAAGGGCCTGGCCAAAGAGCATTCTAGGTGGCTCATTCGATATACCAATGTCCATGTCAACAGGAATGAAGAGCTCATCGGAGTTATTATAGTTGTCACCACCTATAGGGATAAATTAGGCAAAGGGAATGAAACTGAAGCTTAAATAGATTCTCCCTTTGTACCAAATTTTGATGATATTGTAACGGATAAACCTTTGTTTATCATTCCTGCTTAAAAGAAGTTGAACCATTTTGGTTACTCTTTTTGTAACGGTCAGGACTCAAACTCTATATGTACCATACCAAAAATTAATACAAGGGTTGGCTAAATTTTGGTGTGAAGGATAGCATTTTGTAGAGTCAATTGTGTGTCTGAATGCCATTTTTTTAACTGTTCCATTGCATTGCATGTATCTTTCTATCGAATTCAAATGTTTCTTTGAAGTTATATTTTCAATCTCTATTCGAACCAGAGTTTTTTATTATGATTTGGTAAAACCAATTAGGGGGAAAATCTGTTGTTATCCTAAGTTTGCAAAAAATTTATATGATATAGATTGATTCATTATCATTTCATCTTTCATCTTTAGTCTTGAATCTGCATTTTCAGTAGTTGTTCATGCATTACCAGTTTTGGGGTTCAATCTGATTGATGAAATCTTAGAATCGACTAGATTTAGAGTTGAATTTTTCCTGCCTGAGCTATTTCCTATCTAGGTTTAGCTTGGTTTACCTCTTATGTTCTCCGGTCAATAACATACCCCTGTTAGATTACGAAAGATAAAAATTCACTGAAGATCATTCATATAAGGGAGCTGTACCTTTAAATTCAGAGGGAAATTAGTTTACAATTACAATTTCCCAACTGTTGTATTCAATTGCTTCTCCATATTTGGGTATTTTAGAGTTATAGAAAAGAAGAACAATTTGTTTACCAACAGATTTTTGGCGACTCTACTGGGGATATGAACAGTCATTATACCAGAAGAATATAATGGAGAAAGATGGTTCTTCCCCATGAAAACATAATTCTTGTGCTCCAACCGAATCTTGGATTCCAAGATGATCAAGAGGATCTCATCTCTTCATTGAACATTTTTTTCTAGAGATATAGAAGAGACACACAACATTATAGAAATGCTAGTCAAGTGCTTGAATGAGAAGAAGCTAGAATAGAAGCACTTGAAAGGGCCATCAGAAGGAGAGACATAAGAAGGGCACAATGTCAAGCCGAGCATGAAGCTAGGCTAGGAGGCTAGTTGGAACCATGGAGCCCAAGAGGTTTCTCAGGAGCACAAAGAAGGAAGGTGACATAGACCCAGTTTTTGAGAGACTTGTAAACCTGTATTTTTCTCTACTTGAAGTACCCCGCTAGAAGAACAAAAATATTAAGAGAAAAAGTAGGCCTCCTTCGCCTCCTAAACAATCTTCTCTTTTTCCTACTACTTGTCAATTTTTAATGTTGCACGGAGTAGTTACCCCCCTTGTTGTTAATGTAGCACATTATCTAACTCCTATAGTTATGGCACTTCCTTGGGCCACTGCAGTTGAACCATTACAATTAGCATCATACAATCCTCTTCCTTCAGTCTCTAGAAAGAACTTTCCTAAATTTTTCAGAGATGGGAAAGTATCTACAGATGAGCACATTGCTACCTGCATTGCTTCAGTTAATATTCTAGCAGTACAAGAAGAGGATGTGGTCATTATATTATTTGTTGAGACCCTGGTTGAGGGTGCTGCCAATTGGTTTCACCACTTACCTAATTCTTCTATCATAGATTGGGCCTCCATGAGAGCTGCCTTTCAAAGAAGGTTTAAAATGGCTGAAGACGAGCATGCCCTATTGACGCAATTAACTTCTATCAAGAAAGAACCTTCTATTAGTATGAGAGATTTTATAGCTAAATTCAATAAACTTGTGAATCATATCCCAGTGGCTGACAGGCCTACGACGGGAAATTTGAAAACATTCTTCATAAGTGCTATGCTGCCAGACATCAATTATCATCTAAGAAGAGTGAACCCTACAGATTTGGATGTCACACAAAGAACTGCTGTAGAACTTGAAGACCATATGATCTCATCCGAGAAATGGAAAAGAGACATACAATCTAGAGCCAGTAGTATTAATACTACATCATCAAATGAGATGATTCAAAAACTATCCAATGAATTCATTGCCTTCAAGAGGAAACTTCCCAGATTTAATAACCCCTACTAGCGAAACTTTCAGGAGCAACCTGGGAGAAACAATGAGGGGATGAATGTTGATGGAAAGGTGTTACAGTTGACTACTCCACCACAGAGGCTAGCCATAGAAGCTCCTCCTAAAAAAGGAAAAATGTGTGGCTTCCACCTAACTATAGATCATAATGGAGAGAGCTTCCTTGATGTAGCTCATGCTTGGCAAATGCATCAGACTGACGAGTGGAATGTTGGAGTGTCTGGAGCTGAACCAGATTCATACTCGCATGGCAACTCTGAAAACTTATATTTAGAGTATAAATCGGATTCAGAATAAGAAGCAACATGTTACGCTATCATAGATGGGATCTCTTATACAGTCTTGACCTAAAGTCAGAAAGATAAAAGCCCTACTTCGACACCTCCACTTAAAAATAACAAGGCATGTACTTCCTATTCTAAGGAGTCTAATCAAGGAGTGAGAATTCTACAACCAGGTAAGGAACAAAGCTCTTTTGACATTATTCAATTCTATAGAGATTCCAGAATTCAGATTTCTCCTATAGACTATCTTAAGTCTAATCCCATAGAACAAAAAAAGCTAGTAGATTACTGTAAATAAGGGAATCCAGAGTTAAACCAAAATGTCATGAATACCATAGAAAATGAGTCTATAGTTGCGAAACCAAATAAGCAAGGCGAACCTTCTATTTTGGCTACTTTCCTAGGCCAAAAGCCTGACCCATTCTATGTGTCATTATATATCAATGGTTGAAAGTTAAGAAATTGCATAATAGACTCCGAAGCCTCAGATAATTTAATGCCATCAACTGTAGCTAAAGATTTAGGACTTACTCTAAGCAAGTACCCTTGGTTGGCCAAATTAAAGATGTTCAAGTGGCCCTGGCGGCACACCCTGAAAAGAAAATGTTGTTAACAATCCTTGTCGATGATATACCCGCTACTTATGGTTTACTGTTAAGTAGGAGTTTTTGTAGAGACCTTGGAGGGGAGATAAAGCTGGATTGGTCCCAAGATTTAA
Source organism: Thuja plicata (assembly GCA_018584345.1). Lineage (NCBI taxonomy): Eukaryota > Viridiplantae > Streptophyta > Pinopsida > Cupressales > Cupressaceae > Thuja > Thuja plicata. The sequence continues at coordinate 1,017,231 of MU224884.1, forward strand.
TCCCAGTGGGAAACAAAAAGATAACACTAGTATTGGAGGAGAAAGCTAAGTTCACAGTGCTAAAATCTGACGACCCTAAAGCCCAAATTCTGTATCAAGAGTTGGAATTTGGTAACTATATGTTGTTCACTAATGATTATGATGAGGAAATGGATCCTAGAGAAGAAGAAAAGAAGTTTTCTACCAAAGAAATGCCACCACAGATCCGGACTCTTGAATTTGATGGCAGTTTTGCATCTTTAGGATCTGGTGCAGGTGTGGTCTTGATATCACTAGATGGAGTATGTGAGCCCATGGCTTATAAATTGGAGTTCGGGAACACCAACAATACTAGCAAGTATGAAGCCCTCCTATTAGGAATTATTGCTGCAAAGTAAAAAGGCATGAAGATATTGAGAGCTCATGGTGATGCTGAGCTAATCATGTGTCAAGTCAAGAATCAATACGCTGTAAAAAATCATAGATTAAAAAACTATAGAAACAGAGTATGGGACGAAATAGAGGCACTAGATGCATTCTTTATTGAATTCATACCGAGAGAATTGAACTCTAAGGCAGACTCCTTGGTAGTATCAGCTTCACTACTCCTCCCTCGCCTAGAATTCAAAGATAAGAAGTACCAAGTGGAGATTGTATATCGACCATTTGTGCCCGATAATGTGGAAGATTGGCAAGTGTTCGAAGGTGACCAGGATCTCCTTCTCTTTCTGGAGAGCGGTGGTGACTTTCATAAAGATGTTCCTAATAGAACTAAAGGAGACCATCAGGACAAGAAAAATAAGAATAAGTCAGATTTCATCCAGTTGCAAGGTAATATCATTCCTCCCCATTTGGTCACCCTCAAGAAGCTTTTCAAAAGGCATGACACCTTTGTTAAAAAGAAGAGGATCGAGAGAGGTCCTACCATTGGCAAATATGAGGGAATGAACATAGGAAATGAGAAGAATCCCAAGATGATCAACATTGGGAAATGTTGTAGTGAAGAGGAGAGGAAAGAGGCCAAGAAACTCTTCCTAGAATACCAAGATGTTTTCGCCTGGAGTTATGAAGATTTGAAAATTTTTATGAATGGGAAATTCAAACACCACATTCCCTTAAAGCTGGAAGCAACTCCATTCAGACAAAAATAAAGGAATTACAACCCCAAAGTTGTTGATGCCATATTCAAGGAGGTTGATAAAATTATCAAAGCAAGGATCATATACCCTATCCATCATTCTACTTGGGTAGTGAATATAGTACCTATGAGGAAGAAGAATAGAGAAATAAGAATTTGTATTGACTTCAGAAACCTTAATCAATCTTCCTTGAAGGACAATTACAGACTTCCCAACATGGATCATCTCTTGTAGATCATGGATAGAGCTGAAATGATGTCCATGTTAGACGGCTTCTCAGGGTATAACCAGATTGAAGTTGAGAAAGCAGACCAACATAAAATGGCTTTCACTACTCCATGGGGCACCTTTGCATATCATAGAATGCCATTCAGGTTCATGAACGTTGTAGCCACCTTTCAGAGAGGTATGGACCTTTCCTTCAGTGATATGAAGAAAAAATTCATTGGTATGTATCTCGATGATCTTACTATATTTTCTAGGAAAAGAGTAGGTCACATAAATGATTTAAGAAGAGTATTGCAAAGGTGTCAAGAAGATGCAATTTCGTTGAGCCCCAAGAAGTCAATTTTTTGTGTAACTGAAGAGAAATTTCTAGGCCACATTGTCTCCCAAGAAGGCATAAGGATTGACCCAGAAAGGGTAAGAGCAATCCAACAATTGAGTTTACCTATGAAAAAAACTGGAGTAAAATCATTTTTCGGCCAGGTAAACTTTCTCAGGAGATTCGTTCCATATTTTTCTCAGATTACCAAATGCATAGTGGACATGATGAAGGGAAATGTGAGTTTCAAGTGGAGTGAGCCTAGTAAGAAATCTTTCAAAAGCATCAAGGATGCCATAGCCAATGCTCCTGTGTTATGTCACCCTGATTATAAGAAAGATTTCTTAATCTATTGTTATTCTTCTGAACATACTCTATCAGCTATCCTAATGCAGGAGAACGAGGAGGGAATCCAAGCTCCCATTTATTTTATGAGCACACCTCTAAAAAATCATTAACTGAGATACTCTCAGACTGAAAATCATGCTTTCACAGTTGTAAAGGCTTTAAAGAATTTTAGATTTTACATTTTACACTCTCACTCTCTGGTGTATGTGCTTGATATTGTAGTAAAAAGCATATTGACTCAACAGTATGTAGGATGTAACAAAAGAGGAGCATGGGTGGCTAAAACCAAGGAATATGACATAGAGATCAAGCCCACCAATTTTTTGAGAGGGAACGCATTATGAAAGGCGATGGCAAAAAATCAAGCAGACAAAAATCCAAAAGCTACGCATTTGGTTTTGGCAGTAAGTATGCAAGACCCTTGGTTTGAAAACATTGTGTATTTCCTGACATATGGTGAATGCCCTAAAGGATTAACTTCAAAGAAAAGAAGAGATCTGAAACTGAAAGCTTCTAAATATGCAATTTGGGAAGACAAACTATATAAGAGATCTATAGATGGAACTTTTCTATGGTGTGTCGACAGACAACAGCAAGAGAAGCTATGAAAAGTGTTTCATGACGAAGCCTATGGGGGACACTTCTCCTCATCAGTCACTGCATTCAAGATTTTGAGGCAGTGTTATTAATGGCTAGGAATGTTTAGAGATGCTTACCATTGGGTAGCAAGATGTGAAAAATGCAAAATGTTTACTGGAAAGCATCACTTGGCAGTACTACCCTTAAGATTAGTGGTAATTGAAGGTCCTTTTCAGCAGTGGGGTCTTGATTTTATTGGTCCTATAAATCCCACATATAGCATGGGTCATACCTACATAATCACTACGAATGATTACTTCACAAAATGGGTGGAGGCGAAAGCAACCAAGAGAACTACTTCGGAGGTGGTATGTGAGTTTATCAAAGAAAACATTCTAGTAAGATTTGGTGTGCCTGTTAAGTTAGTTATGGATAATGCCGCATACTTTTCCTCTCAAGAAATTAATGAATTTTTCTTTGATTATGGCATCATGATCAATCATTTGTCTAATTAATTCCCTCAAGGGAATGGTCAAGCTGAGTCCAGCAATAAAAATTTGGTAAACATCATGAAAAAGCTCATGGCAGATAACCAGAGAACCTGGCATAAGAAAATCTATGAAGCCCTCTGAGCAGATAGAGTGAATCCCAAAAGAGCCATTGGTGTATCTCCTTTTGAACTTGTTTACAGGGTAGAAGCCAATCTTACATTACCATTGGAGTTAGAAAATTGCAAACTGAGAACAATAGTAGAGGATGGCATGTACGAAGATGGTTTAGAAAAAAGGATTATGTACCTGAACAAACTGGAAGAAGAAAGAGAAAAAATGGTTGATCACATCATATGGCACCAAATGCATGTGAAGAACTTGTTTGACAAAAGAGTAGACCTCATAAATTTATGGAGGAAGACATGGTGTTGTTATGGGACAAGCATCGGGCACCCAAAAGCATGCACATAAAATTTGAAACATTATGGAAATGACCTTTTAAGACCCATCAGGCATTCGAGAAGAATTCTTTTAAACTGACATATCCATAAGGTGAGGTGCTACCCCTGACATATAATGGTCAGGATTTGAAGCTCTATCAGATCTGAATTTTAAACAGGTAACCCCTGTATTTTACCATAGTTATGTTTAGTTCCTATTTTTTTTTCCTAGTTAGGTTTCCTTTTTGCTTCCTTTCCCGTGTCTTTCTTTATTTTTGTTGTGAGCCACCTTTAATTGAGCTTTGCAAAACCAGAGATTTGAGTTCCTTGCTTGGACATGTGAATGTCCAAGTCCCCAAATAGAGCTAGCTGTTGCCCCACTTTTGGTCTGCATACCTTTATACAAAAGTAGAAATTTACTTGATAGTAGTGGTTTTGAAAGTGTTGTGATTTTCTGGAGTCTAAGTCTAACTGTCCCCTTAGGATAGGTGACCTTTATCAGATTTTCCCAATTTCACTTCTCCTTGCAACCTAGGGGGATTTGTATCTGAAGTCATGCTTAATCAGGTAGGTTTAAGATCCCAAATTCAATAAAGGTCATAATTCAGAGATTTCTAACATTTATTTTTGGTGATTTTGGATTTTTTAGCTTGAATACTTCATATTGCTTCATTGGCGAAAAATTGGGTTCGGGATTCTCCACTACCAGAAAAGCACTAGCAGGGTGCATTTTCCACAGATGACTATTCCATGCTGTCTCAGCAATCAGTACAGTTTTAAAGTGGACAATTTGGGCTTCGAAAGACTCGCATTTAGAATACATCTCTGCAGGCTAAAAAGAATAATTAAATAGAGAGAAATCTAAGATGTAAGATTGTTGGCAGAAATGTAGAAAATAGCTTCTCCACTACTCCAACAGGCGGGTTTCGACCCGCGGAGTATGTTTTCTTCCAAACCATTAAAATAAAGGATTTTTGAATGGAGATCAACCTCATAAGTGACCCAAGGCATGAAGAAAGCTATTGAAATCAACAAATATCATTTTAGCATCTCAATAGGCTAAAATTCTCTTTCTACAGGTTTTCAAATAGAGAGCACTCCAAAAGCATTTCTCAACCCAAAGGAGAAGTGGAAAAGTAATTTTTAGCTGCCTCAGGAAAGTTACCGTTACGGTTACGAAAGTGAAAAGACATTTCTCAATGGCCCATAAGAGAAAAGTAATTAATCCAAATAAAGTTTTTTTACTTCATAATGGACTTTTCCATTAATGCTTGGGTCCTTTCATTTATGTGATGCGTGAAGTCATCCGTTAAATGGTAAGAATTCAAAATTTATAAAATTAGTTGAAGTTTGCAAACAGGAGCTACCATTTGTTTGAAAAATTGCTTGAATTTGAACCCTCTGATATTGGTTATTCTTTGCCCTTGCATTCCTGAGAGATATTCTTGATTCCCGAACCAAATCATTCAAAGCATGGCTTCCAGATTTATGAGATTTGATGAAATGAATGGACTCACCTCTGACTGGTATAAGATCTTAGATACATCTCTGAAGTTCTTTGATATGTAGAAATTCCAGAACGGGTTAAAAGCGAACCAGATGCATCCCATCACTGAGAAACTAAAGGAGATTGGATTAGTTCAAGCCACTGGTTTTCCCATAGCCATTCAAGCCCTCGAATTGATTTGGGAATGTATATCTCAATACAACCCAGATACCAAGAAAATACTCTTTCCCAAAGATATGGTGTTGCTCTTTATCGATAGAGAATTGGTTTAGAACTCGCTTCGCATCCCAGAGCAAGCTGAGTATTTAGAAATGACATGCAGTCGGGTGGTGACTGAATATCTATAAAATAAGTCAGTTTGGAAAAAGGAGATAATGAAGGCATAGTTTTAGGAGCCTAGAAGCGCCAAAGGGAAGCTTCCAAAAACACTATATGGCACTAACCTGAAGCCAAAAATCATAGACATCCTGGTGCTGCTCCACAAGATCAGAGGTGAGAGTGAGGCACTCAATTTTGTAGATCATCATTTCTTCTTGGTGCAAGTAATCTTTTCTCAACACCATTTTATTGATTGGGCATTTATGGTAAGCGAAAATTTGGTCAATTCCCTAGACAGACCTAAACATCAAAATGAATTTTATTTGTCTTTAGTTTTATTGTATATATTGGCCACAATCCAAATTTGGCCAGGGCTTCCTAGATTAGAGTAATTTCCTGATGATGTTAAGAGCTATGAATTTTTCCCCTCCTTGCAATTACATAATAGTTATGTTGATTACCTTTGAGTTAATGACACGTTTACAATGAGATTGCACAGGGAGCTACAAGGTTTCCTAGAAAGGAGATTCTCTCCTGAAGCCATGGATTCTATCATCCAGTTTGGATGTTATTTCATTCTATTTGGGGATTTCTCATACATTCATCTTGCAGGATTCGATGACTTCCCTTTGAAGCTACCCAGATATCCTACTGATATGATCGTGCTGGTGGAGGTGATGAGACAAGCGCTTCAAGTGAATTTGATTTGCACTGATGCTAGGAAGAAAGGCTACGACTTCCCCATGACTATCAGAGCTTACAGTTGTGCGTCCTGGTTTGAGGCGAAGAATGTTCTAAAGACATTTTCAAAGAGGTTTTCATTAGAAACCTATGATGTTCTAAGGCCACAATATGATCCTGCTAATTATGCTTGTGACTACTTGCAAGTGAGCCGATCTATCCATCATGTAGATGAAATTGAAGACTACTAGGAAAATTGCAAAGATGATTTGCAGAGTAGAGAGAGATTCTATGCTAGGTTAACTATTGAACAAATCAAAAGGTTCAAAGTTAACATAGCAGTGGAGGGCCTAGAAGATGACAGGAATCACATGTATGACAATACATATCTGGAGAAGATAAAGCTCACTCCTATCAGTTTTGAGCCCATGCTAGATCAATCCATCAGTGACTTGTAGACTCTAATGAGTGGCATTTACAAGAGGAAAGAGAAGTGGGTTGAATGGACTACAAGAAGAAGGAAGAGGTCTGAAAGGAAGCCTCATACTCAAAGGACCCTGGCAAAAGATACTTCAAACATTGCAACAACTTCTTCAGTGATACTCCTAGTTACGACCAAAGGTTCATCTCACCCGGCTGGGGGAGGCGATGAACCTCCTGAAAAATAAGTTCAACTGAAGAAGACTTGTGGAGAAGGCCCACTTCCAGATCTTGGGTCGACAAGAAGAACCCACCAAAGGTGCAGGACCTGAGCAGTCAGCTAAAATAGTCACTATAGATGTACCGATCGGCACTTCAACCCAAGATACCCCAAGGCAAGAGTCCCCTATTGTAGTGGAGGTGGGTGAAGATAACTCCAATGCCTTAGCTATAGAATCAGACGAGAGGATTGAGAAGCAACTAGAGGCTACTCAAGTCATCAGATTGGTGTCTTCTTCCCCTACCTTTGTAAATCCATTTCCTTCAAGGCCAAAGTCTACTCCTCTAGTCATTAGGAAATTGTTTATAGAGGATGTGGTCTCTATCACCAAGGTCACCAGCACTAAGTCATGGATAGAGAACACTCTGGAGCACAAAAGAAAGAGGGTAGAAGAAGGAGCTCCTAGGGAAGATACTTTAGTTCGAGCCTTGCAACCCGACGCTTCTACAACAAAAGCTAAGAAAGTAAAGACACTCTGCACATTGGGCCAAGACCCAAAAACTGGGCACTTCACTATGGAGGTAGTGAAACCCATAAAGGAGGGCAGGTTTGAATATTTAACTCCTTCAGAATTTGAACTACACTCATTTGACATGGGTTTAGCTTGATACGATACCAAGGTGGATTGGTGGAAATCCACTAATATAGTGATTGAAGAAGAATTGGAAGAACTTAAAATGGCTAAGGTATAGCTTAAGGCCAAAGTTAGTGAACTGACTAATTTCATCCGGCAGTTGGTCACTCCAGTTGCTAGTTTTCCCAATACCAGACCACATTCGATCCCAATCTCGTAGAGAATCAAGCCATAATAGGCAAATTGCAAGAAGATAGGCACTTCATGTAGCTCAGCAAGGGATGGGTTGAGAGACTCAAATTTGAAGGATTGGTAGTTGTTGAGAAATTGGGTAACGCTCTTCTAAGGCTGAAAGTAGAAAGCAGTAATATTAAGAAGAAATTGCAAACTCTCGCATCTGAGAGAGAGAAGTGTCAAGAATGCATACTGGCACTTTATGTGGCAGTAAAAATGAAGACCAAGGAGGCATTAAAATCCAAGATTCTACAGAAAGGAGATGAACCTCTAATCGAGTGGCTTCAAAGTCTAGAGTTTAAAATTGAGATGATAATTCAGGCTGAGACAAGGTTGCAGTAAGTAGACGTTAAGATCAAAGAGGAATAGAGTAAAGACTTTAAGATTCTGTAGGGTCTACATATAGAATCTCAGATGAGTGGACAAGGCAAAGAAATGATCAGATTGGCTAATATGTTGAAATCATTTTCTGATTATGTGCATAAGCTATCAAAGCAGTCTTCCACTCATTTGGACAAGGTGCTAGAGCTCCAGCAGTTGAGTGGATGTATCTATAAAGCCATGGAGGAGTTGAAAGATCAAACAAATGCAATTAAGGGCCTGGAAAAAGAGCATTCCAGGTGGCTCATTCGATATACCAATGTCCATGTCAACAAGCATGAAGAGCTCATCAGAGTTATTACAGCTATCACCGCCTATAGGGCTAAATTAGGCAAAGGGAATGAAACTAAAGCTTAAATAGATTCTCCCTTTATATTAAATTTTGATGATATTGTAACGGATAAACCTTTGTTTTTCATTCTTGCTTAAAATAAGTTGAACTGTTTTGGTTACTCTTTTTGTAACGGTCAAGACTCAAACTCCATATGTACTATACTGAAAGTTAATACAAGGGTCGGCTAAATTTTAACGTGAAGGATAGCATATTGCGGAGTCAATTGTGTGTCTAAATTCCATTGTGTTAACTGTTCCATTGCATTTCATGTATCTTTCTATCAAAATCAAATGTTTCTTTTAAGTTAGATTTGTAATCTTTATTCGAACCAGAGTTTTGTATTATGATTTGATATTGTCAATTAGGGGGAAAATCTATTTTTATCCTAATTTTGGGAAAAATTTCTATGATATAGATCGATTCATTATCATTTCATCTTTAATCTTTAGTCTTGCATCTATATTTTCAGTATTTGTTCATTCATTACCAGTTTTGGGGTTCAATCTGATTAATGAAATCTCAGAATCGGCTAGATTTAGAGTTAAAGTTATCCTGCCTAAGCTATTTCCTGTCTAGGTTTATCTTGGTTTACCTCTTCTATTCTCGGGTCAAGAACATACCCCTGTTAGATTAGTAAAGATCAAAATTTACTGAAGATCATTCATATAAGGGAGTTGTACCTTTAAATTCAGAGGGAAATTAGTTTACAATTACAATTTCCCAACTGTTGTATTCAATTGCTTCTTCATATTTGGGTATTTTAGAGTTATAACAAAGAAGAACAATATGTTTACAAACATATATATCACCTAATGTGATTGAGTAATACCTTTGATTCTTGGTAGCCTCTGTTCTTGGTTCTGATAACCAAATTCACCTTTTTCTATTCTGGTTCATGAAACTTTCAATCTGATCCATAGATGTGCTCATAGGATTTATTCATTCTCTCTTCTATATTGACACATGTATAATGAATTATTTCATCATCTATTTATAAGATAGATTGACCTAATCAAGTTTCACATAAAACAATGTTAACTCTAAGATCATGTTTATAACTTTTACCTTGATCTCCTAGTCTATGTGTTTTAAATCAGTTAGACTGATTAAAGCACTTAAATTCATGTTTCTTGTCCCTAAAGAAATGGTTTTAAAAATAAATCAAGATTATATAAATAGAATAAGACTATTTTATCTGACATGGAGGTTAGATCCACTTTTTGTGGGCTGCAACTGACTTTCAGTTTCTAATGGTCAATTATGCTCCGAAGTCAATTAATTGTCTCTCAAGTTCCTTGCTTGAATTATTCTCTCAGTTTTCTATTTGACTGTCTCTCAGGTTGCACTATAGCTTGCATGTTGGGTTCCTCTTTTGGGTTCCTCTTTATCCTTCTAACTTTGCATTTTCGGTGTACACACAAAATTGTGTCATCGGTTTTGTTTGTACTTAGCAGTTTTTGATGATCTCTTGTATCTTCATTTTTTGTTTCTCTTTGTCCTGTCTTTCGGTGTATGCTTACCGAAAGTTTTTTTTGCATACTAATGGAAAATTAATGTCATCATTTCACATCCTACTTAGTTAAGAGATTTATTTGTAATAATGGTTAAATCGATACAGTAATGATCTGATTCAAATACAACTCTATTTTGCAAATTTTTAGATCTATGCTAAGTATATAATACCTCTGATCAATTTGTTCACTTCAGTTCATCTAATTCACCATGATATTTTCTTCTCGGTAATGATCTTTCCTCTATCACTCAGTAATGTCTATAGAAATGCTTGGTTCTATCTTTAACTAGTTTGATCATTCATGCATAAACTTTGCATGTGCACATCATAGCATCATGTATGTACATGATTTAAAATGAATCTCTTGTCTCTTATATAGACATCATAGCTCAATTATTTTTCATCCTTTATTTTTTTCCGCTTAATCTTCATCATTGATTTTTCTGCCTAAACCTTCCTCAGCAGTTGTGTTAAAAAATAGGTTTCAATCTTTGTTGTCCGATCTTCCTTGAATTTTCATAACCGTTTGATCAACATAACAAACTTTATCTTTTACCTCAAAATCATCAATTTACAGCTCAAGATTCTAGTCGGCCTCAGTTTGAATTAACTGATCGATCAATACCGTGTTGTGTTAGCAGTCCCTAGCTTGATTATAATTCTTCTCGGTATACACCGTGTTACTCACTTTTCACTGTCTCTCAGTGTATACAGAACTCTTCATTTATCAACGACATAAACTTTTGTGTTCCAGATCTCCAATTCATATCAGATGTTTGTCACCATTAGGATACACAAACAAGTTGACATCAATGACAACATATCAATTAATAATTACAATCATCATATATATAACTCGGATGAATATCAACAAATGACTTCAAACATAGAATCAGTTGTAGTTCATCAATATCTCACTTTGGCATTGATGGCACCACAATATGAAATATGCAAAAAATGCCATACAAAAAATAACAAACTTCTGTTCTATAACTGTAACAATTTTTTAGCTCTCCCTAGCTTGAATATAAAAATTGTTTTAGTATTAAAAAAAATTATCGTGTAGACTCTCCCCTCAGTTTTGACTTTTTTGTTCTTGATCTCTCTATAGATAGATATTTCTCTCCCTTTTACTTTTCTCCCTTTGATGGATAACTAATTCAGTGAATCTCTCTCCCTGTAGATATGTCATAAATCTCTCTCCCTTTGACAGCAATGCCAAAAATATATATAAATCTCTTCAATAGCCAAAAATATCTCCAGTGTTTGGTGTAGTAGGTACCTTGCAGTGTACTGATATGTCTGTGTCAGTCCAGTTCAGCTTTGCATCAACATGTCTGATCTTCTGATTATGTGTAGGTTGATGCAACCTCCTAGTCAACTTAGTGACCCATAGACAAGGGAAAAACCCCTAGTCTACCTCTCAAGTACTCAAATGTATCCTTTGGTAATGGTTTAGTGAATATATCTGCAAGTTGTTCTTTTGATTGTACATATTCCAATATCACTTGTTTATCTTGTACTTGTTCCCTCAAGCAGTGGCATTTGATAGATATATGCTTTTTTTTGCATGCATCACAAGATTCTTTTAAATATTTATAACACTTGTATTATCACAGTAAATTCTCACTGGGTCAGTGATCTCTTCATTCATGCCTTTCAAATGTTGTTTTATCCATGCAATATTAGAACAGTTTGCAGCAGTAGCAACATATTCTTCTTCCACAGTTGACTAAGATATGTATCCTTACTTCTTAATTATCCAAGTAACTAATCTTTCTCCAATAAAGAATACTCCACTAGTACTGATTTTTCTACCATCAATGTTCCTAGCCCAATAAGTATCAGTATAAACTTTTAGTTCAAATTTGCCATCTCTTTTGTACCATAGTCCATAGTCTTTAGTATTCTTCAGATATCTAAAAATTCTTTTAACAATAGTCATATGTGATTCTCTGGGGTTAGCAAAAAATATTGCAACAATTGAAACTGTGTGTGCTATGTCTGGTCTTGTGTGTACAACATACATCAACTTTCCAATCATAGATCTATACAGTTTGATTTACCTCAGGTGTCTTGTCTTCTTTTGTCAAATTGCATCTTGTCACCATAGGTGTTCCAACTAGTTTTGAATCTTCCATTTTGAATGTCTTTAGTACTTGATGTATTTTGATTGAGTAATATAGATACTTGCAGTCTGTTGTAAAATTTGCAATCCAATGAAAAATTTGATCTCTCCAAACATTGACATTTCAAATTCTTTCCTCATTTCATCAACAAATAAAGTGCATAGAGTATCATTACCTCCAAATATAATATCATCAACAAATATTTCAGCAATAAGAGTCTTATCATCATTTCCTCCTTTTAAATACAATTTTTTGTTGTCACTTGTTCTAATAAATCCAATACTTATAAGATAGGAATGTAATCTTTCATACCATGCTCTCGGTGCTTGTTTTAATCCATATAAATCTTTGTGTATCTTACATACCATGTTTGTCTAATCAAGATCAATAAATCCTTCAGGTTGTTCAATGTATACCTCTTCTTCTAGTATTCCATTCAAAAATGTAGACTTAACATCCATTTGATATACTTTGAATCCTTTATATGTTGCATATGCAATTAGTATGTCTAGAAATGGGTGCAAAATTTTCTCCATAGTCAATCCCTTCTTCTTGTGCACACCCTTTGCAAACTAATCTTGCTTTATTTTTGGTTACATCTCCATTCTCATTCAATTTTTTTCTGAATATCCATTTGGTGCCAATGAGAATCTTATCACTCAGTCTCGATACCAAAGTCCATGTCTTGTTTTTCTATATCTACTCGATTTACTCATTCATGACAATAATCCATTCTTCATTTTCTAATGCATCTCTAACATTCTTAGGCTCAAATTAAAAAATTAAACAAGTGTTATGTTTCAACTTCTTGTCATCATGCCAGCCCTTTTATCTCCAATAATCTAATTTTTTGGATGATGTCTCCTCACATATTTAGCAAGTACAGGTTCAATTCTTTGTTCTTCATTGTCTTCCTCAACATGTTCATTGTATTCTTGTTCATGATCTTCTATTTCAGCATTTTCCTGATTCTTGGTCTGTGCTACTTGTTTCCTAGTGACATTACCCTATTGCACAATAATGTAAGGCATCTGTGTCAGTATAGTATCAGGTTCTTCCATTTAGACAAATCTATTGTAATATTCTTGTTCTTTCATGTTTTACTCATCATTCTTCTCAACAAAATTATCAACTTTCAGATTTTCACTTTCAATATTTTGTTAGAAGTCTTGTTCAAACATTTGTAAGCTTTACTCTTAGTAGAATATCTAAGAAATATTCCTTCATCGCTTTTTGAATCAAATTTACCATTTCGATCATCTTTCAAAATATAGCAATGACTTCTAAATATTCTAAAATAACTCACATTAGGCGTGTAACCATATCATAGCTCATAAGGTCTCTTATTTGAATCTTTCTTTAGTTGTACTCGGTTCAGCGTGTAAACATATGTGCCAATGACTTCTCTCCAGTATGTTTGTGCAATATTATTTTCAATCATCATTTTCTTAGCACAATCTACAACTGATCTATTGATTCCATACTCATTACAAAAGTTAGTGAACTCGTCATAAATAAATTCACCTCCTCTATCAGATCTCAAACACTTCAGTTATCTTCCAATTTCTTTTTCCACTTTAGCTTTATATCATTTAAACATCTTAAATGCTTCAAATTAATTTCTTTTAGGAACATGGTAGTCATCATTCTAGAGTAGTCATCAACAAATAAAATAAATTATATGTCCCCATTATAGCGCAGTGTTCTCATTGGTCCACATAGGTCTATATGAGCTAACTCCAAAATATCATTAGATGAAAAATTATTGCTCTTGAAACTGTATTTTGATATCTTTCCCATTTAACAATTTTTTCACATTACATGGTCTGGTTTAGAAAAGCTCGGTAAGCCTCTTACTTTTTTTTCTTACTAATCTTAACCATATTGTCAAAATTTACATGACAAAGCCTCTTATTCCATAACCATATATCTTCATTCTTTTCCAATAAGCAAGTAGTTCTAGCAGTATCAAGATAGAATAGGTTACCTTTTGATTGTTCACCAGTGCCAATAAATTTTCTAGTTCCATCATAGGTTCTATCTTTTCTGTTCTCAAAAGAAACTCGGTGACCTGTGTTATTCAACTGTGAAACACTCAACGAATTATAGTTAAGTCTTTTTAACCAATATGCATTCTCACATTTGATTTGATTTTTCAGCATAATAGTACCTTTTCCTTTCACTTGACAGATCCACCATCATAATATTCAATAAATTCAAATTTTCCTTTATCTCCAGTCATGTGATGTGTACAACCACTATCAATAACCCAAATGTCATACTTACTAAATTTAGAAATAAGTGTTGTTTCTACATACCTGTCATCTTTATCTGAATCATCTTTCAAAGCTACATGCATTGTCTCAATATCTTCATCACTGTTAAAACCACTATCATTATTTTTATCTTTAGCAATATAACAAGCTTTCTTACCTTTATCCTTGTAATCACAATTATCTCTTCTGTCATACTATTGGTTTCTTCTATAGTATCGGTCATCCTTTATGTCATTAGATCTTTCATTTCTTTCATCACACTTTCTGTTAGGGCATCTTGCAGAAAAATGACCAATCTCTTTACAGTTAAAACATATCAAAGGTAGTTTACCTTTATATCTTCCTTTACCTTTGTGCAGTCTTCTAACCATTAAAGATTCAAGTTCATCAAGTTCCTTATCCTCACTATCACTGTCACTATTATTTTTGATTATGTGTTTGCTACTAGATTTACCAATTTTCAAAGTAGACATAAATGTGGATTCCATAGTAGGTACAATAAGTTTTTCAAAGTTATTCAGCTCAAAAGAAATCAATCTTCCAAAAAGACTATCAGTAGTAATATTATTTCCAGGTGTAGCTCTCATTTCATGTATTGCAGAGACTCTTATAGAATAAATGGGCAATAAAGTTCTAAGAATCTTACTTACAATAGTGTCTTCATAAATAGTGACACCGTATCCTCAAATAGCATTCACAACTTCCTTAAGTTGGGTACTATACTGTGTCATGTTTTCTCCTTCTTTCACTCTCTTGTCATCAAATTTCCCTTGAAGAATTTCATCTTTAGCTCTCAGTACATTTGCATCTCCTCCATAAACTAATGTAAGCTTGTCCCACATCTTCTTGGAAATTGTACATGTTTTGATATCCTCAAATTTAGAATCAATAAGTGAAGAAGCAATCTCCACCATTATAAGATTGTGTTCATGTTTCTCTTTCATCTGATTGACAGTCAAAGGTACAGAAGGTAGAATAAATTCATTATCTAGATAATTTGCAATGTTGTCTCCAATTCCTGATAGGTATAGTCACATTCTTATTTTCCATGTCAAGAAGTTCTCCTTTTTTAGTTTTGGTGCATCTCTCTTATACATCTTGTGATCTTTAGCTTAAGTCCTTCAAAACTTTCCTTCTAAGCACACAATGCTCTGATACCAATTGTTAGAATAACTAAGAGGTGGGTGAATCAGTTAGCTCCCAATTATCCTATGGTCCCAAATTCCTCCAGATGTATATAAAACAATTTCAAACATATAATTCAACTTGGTGAAATGTATACTGTAATCTCAAACTTTAGTCAATAGTGTTTACCGAGTATCAATAAATTAATACTATGATTACCGATCAATGTCAATAAAATAAAGTGTAAAGCAAAAATATCAATCAACAACATTCATACACATTGAAACATATATTTTTAACATGGAAACCCTACTATGGGAAAGACCACCTAGGACCGGTAACCCAAAATATTTCACTCTTCTGAAGTGAACTTGGTGAAGAGCCAACCTTGTTAAAGGTTACAATGCACACTGTTAAATGTTACCTTGTTAGAGGATTTAAAACTAACAGTTCTCCCTTGACCATGCATTCACTATGGGGTCAACAAAAAAAAACTCAACAATCATTAGAATATCATAATAAAGACTTTCACGTCCTACTCAATTAAGGGATTTATCTATAACAATGGTTAAATTGATACAGTAATGATCTGATTCAAGTACAACTCTGTTTTGTAGATTTTCATATCTATGCTTAGTACATAATATATTTGATCAATTTTTTCACTTCAGTTCATGTGATTCACCATACTCTATTCTACTTGGTAATGCTCTTTCCTCTCTCGCTCGGTAATGTCTGCAGAAATGCTCATTTCTGTCTTTAACCAGTTTGATCAGTCATGCATAAACTTTGCATGTGCACATCATAGCATCATGTATGTACAGGATTCAAAATGAATCTCTTGTCTCTTATATAGACATCATAGCTCAATTAATTTTCATCCTTTAGCTTTTTCCGCTTAATCTCCATCGTTGATTTTGCTGCTTAAACCTTCCTCAGTAGTTGTGTTAAAAAACACGTTTCAATCTTTGTTGTCCGATCTTCCTTGAATTTTCATAACCATTTGATCGACATAACAAACTTTATATTTTACCTCAAAATCATTAATTTTCATCTCATCATTCTATTTGGCCTCGGTTTTAATTAACTGCTCGGTCAATACCGTGTTGTGTCGGCGATCCCTAGCTCGGTTATCACTATGCTCGGTATACACTGTGTTACTCGCTTTTCACTATCTCTCAGTGTATATAGAACTCTTCATTTACCGACCACATAAACCTTGTGTGTTCCAGATCTCCAATTCATATTAGATGTTTTTCACCATTAAAGTACACAAACAAGTTGACATCAATGACAATATATCAACTGATAATGTCAATCATCATATATGTAACTTGGTTGAATATCAACAAATGACTTCAAACATACAATCAGATGTAGTTCATCAAGTTGGCATGACACCTCAACTTAAAGACATGTTGTATTTATTGGGTAGCCATCAAATTCCTCCATTTAAACTAATTTACTTATCAACCTAGGGACATTTCACTTGAAATGGGACAACATAGTTTGTGCACTAAAAGATTCCCAGAGATTCGCTACTCTAACTTTAAACAATTGAAATACTAAATTGGATATTGTAAAGTAAATACAAAAATGAAATACCATTATTCACTATGAAAGAACTCAACTACAAATCATGCTAAAATAGTAATTTATCAACTAGAAAAGATAGCTATTTTGTTCTTCCTTAGTTGTAGAAACAACCATAGAGTTACAGTTTTGTAGTTGTAGTGACAGTCAACTGCTAAACTACCAAAAATAGAAAACAAACATCTAAGATAAATCTATAGAAATAAAATAAATAGAATCCTCACCAAGTGTGCCCACTGGGTGAGTCTTCTTAACAATAAACTAGAATATCAAAGATAAAACATCTAAAGTAATATTAGCACTCATTTTGATAACATAAAATAATTGAACTTGAGTTTTACTCATAAATACTTGAACAGTAAAATACAGAAGTGTAATATTATCTTGATCAACCAACTTCTGAGGAAAGTTGGGAGAATTTATAGAAAAAAACACTATAAATACCTAACTACTTTAGCCACTCAATTCCTTACAACTAGGAAGAGGGATTTCATTAAAAACGTGAAATTAGGAACAAGAAGGTGAAACAAAGAAAGACTTTGTTTCAATCATTACTTTATATCATAATTTTTCTTATATTTTCTCTATCATCATATATGGTAAATAAATAAGAGGATAAATGTTCTTGTAGTTGATTTAAGGAGTCCTATGTAGTTGCAACATTTGGATTGTCATCCATAATAGTGTTGACACATTCCTCTTTTGTTGTTCTTGACCTTTTCAAAACAACTACTCTATCTTCGCAATGAAATTACTCCATCTCAGCTTGCTTTGGAATTTTTCAAATAGCTGCATCAATGAGGTTACCACACATAGATCCTAACATTTTTATCATCATTTAAAATACAACGCTAATCATGATTTATCCATGAAAATACACTTATATTGCATTCATTTAGTGTTCATGGGTCTTGTCAAAAAAGGACACAAGATATAGCAAGATAGTTCAACAAGATGACTTAAAACATGTGTTAAACTACAAGGTTTGTGAATTGAAAAATGTAAAACAAATTCTAGGAAAGCATAAAAATCTGCAATAAAAGGACATAAATGGGGCTCATTGGGGCTCACACTAATACCTTGCAAATTTGGCCTAATTTCATCAATATTTCAGAATCTCTCATTTAATTCAATTTCTTTCTCATTCATATCATTCTCTCACACTTTCACCGGAATTTTTACTTTCTCTACACTATTTTTATAGTAATCAAACCACCATTTTCAACTGCCAAAGCTCTGTCAACTTGGGACACATCATCATTCCTAAATTTTAGCAAGCTACACAACTTCTGGTGTTAATGGGAGGTGAACTCTTTCTGGGTCACTTGTGCATTTCATTGTCTCTAATTTATCATATTGATTGTTTTTTTGTTATTACATTTTTCTCTTTTATCTCTTTGATTGATATTGTGTTCTTAGGATGTACATAGATCTAGAAAAAAATGGGGATTTGAAACACAATCACCTCAACATTTCAACCTCATTCATCTGTGTGTAAGTATAGAAAACAAGGGTGTTTCTCGATCTGGAGGCTTCATAACTTGGATCCATTGCAAGTATTCCTTCACCTTCATCATTTTCATTATCTATTTCTTATTTTGTACTCCAACTCTAGTATCTTTTCATCATATTATGAAATGAAAAACCAAACAGTATTTGTTTGGTATATTTTGAAACAACCCCTCAAACTATATTTGTACAAGATGCCTGCAGGCCATATTTTCATCCTAGACTTTCTTGCACATACTTAAAAAAGAGATAGCAGAGTTATAGACCTTCAAGGTCTTTATGACCTATGATTTCATCCTCTATAGTCTAAATATGTTTATCTTTTAGTCTACATTGTCCATACACACATATCATTTTCTAGTAAGTAAACCTCAAGGGCTTCGTACCATGAAGGTTTTCTCTTAGTAGAGAGTTGGATTTTGAATCCTCGAGGGGTTTGACAAACCTACTTATTCATTTTATTTTCATCCACTATAGGAGGATAAATAAGAATAATAATGTCTCATTCTCAAAGCATGGTCAAGTTGTTTAACGACTCTATCATCTCCCACCTTGAAATTACTTTGCATATGCCAAACAACTTGAGGGTGGCATCAAAACTTATTTGGGTCATAAAGGCCCAATTTATTGTGCATGTAAAACCCTGCCTCCATTTGTGATTTGTCCAATGAAAAATCAAGGACCCATATTTATTAGAAGCAAGTCACCTCAACCATATTAAATTTAGTGCACAAAACCCAAATAGGAAAAGGCATTGAATTTGTAATCCACCACTAGAGATATGATTTCTCAACAATCTAATTGGGAGAATAAACATTAATGATTCCAAAAAATGATAAAAATTTGGATCCTAATAATCTGTTGAGTAAGATCCAACCCATGATCAATCACACAAGAATGTCACCATGGTGCAAGAAGAGCAATGAGATCTCTATAACTAGCCTCGTGGTTGGAGGAAAAAACACAACCAATTGACCAAATAACCTAGCATATTGCATAAATCATGAAAGAAAAAATCTTAATTTCTTGAAGACATAACACATCAATACTGAGAAAATTTTGTAGAGTATATTTCACATAATACTTCCTAGCGAGCTCAGGGAGACCCTGGACATTCCATAAGAGGAAATACATGACTTAAAGTCATGCATACTATCTTTGTCCATGAGAGAGTAGAATCAATACGAAAAGAATTTTGAAGCCTTCTAAATGACAAGTAAACCATTCCTTCATTTTTTTTGGAACAATATCACCTTCCTCCATATGCCCAGAAGGGTTGCAAGAGAAGCATAAAATATGCAGTTGAGCAAGTAGAACCAAACTTGAATTAGGTGTTCACACAAAGGTAGGATGAATAGGATCCTCATTAGAAATGGAATAGATGTTATCATTCCCCTTCTCAAAAGTATTTGGAAACTTCTGATAGAAATTTTGTAGCAATAAGTCATTAGGGTTTATTTGGCATACTACTAGACGAGGCACACTTCCTCTTATGAGCCATTTTCATCCATTTATCTTCTATTTTAGAAACCTCAAGAGCATGTGGAGGATCTAGAACCCTGGAAAGGATCTTATCCCATGGAGTACCTAGTGTACAATCCTCAATTTTATTCTCTAAGGATTGACAACAGAAGCTTGTGTCATGCACATTCAAATAAAGAACATGCTAAGTGTGATGAAAAATTCATATATGAATGTTGTCTATGACGTCACGAGACAAATCCACCTCAACAAAGACTCATTTCTAAGGCTATGCATGATATAAATAATTGATTTCAACTCAAGTAACCTTTTTGAGTGATGAAGCATTAGCTAAAATAAAATGTCAACATGGTAACAAGAGACTTGGAAATCTATCTAGACAAGAACATAGAGTTTCTTGTGATCAAAGACAAAAAAGCCTTAAGACCAAGGTTGGAAAATAAGTAAATACAACCTGATATACCATGTCTCATTCTAAAATATAGCTTGGACATGGCTAATTTCAGAAAAACAAAAAAACCTTTGATGAGGTTTTAGACGCTATCAAGGTGGATCATGTGAGGGGCCCATGCCTTGGCAACCCAATCCCAGAGTATGATTTTAGAGGCGAAATCTCTCAACAAAATAACCTATAAGAGTGGGTTATTCTAACCATTGACACATAGAATCAAATTTTAAAAAGTGGTAAAATCACATCGATAGGGTTATTAGAACACATGCCTTGTGGAAAAATTCTAAAACAAATTTCTAGGGATGTTTATTTAGTGTCACCAAACGCCAAACCATTAACACTAGTAGAAAAATTTGGGCTGAAGCTAGCCAAGGCCATTATAAAAATAAAACCTCCATAATTAATGTAATAATGCAAGGAGGATGATAACAACAAGCAATATGTAAAAACTTCCAATAAACCCTAGCCAACCAATCATTCTTTGAAACCAATTGTCTAAGATTTGGCAATTTTCAAAACTACTAAGAAGATATTTGCAAAGAATAAGTACATACTGGTGATACAATTAATTTAAAGTATAACTTAGGTATTATACCATACATAACAATATTTGGCCCATTATAAATTTACATGACTCTATCTAGGATAATTCTTTTCAATTTTGTGTTTTTTTCCTCCCTCTATTAGATACCTCACCTATGGATGGCTTCTTTATTATTTGTCAAAAGCCCTAGTTCAAAATCAGATTAATGATTTTAATAAAATCCTCATTTTCATCCTTCAAGGCCAATTTCAAATTTAAGTAGTAAAAAACCATCAATTTGTTCTATAGATCCTAAAAAGACTCAATACTTCACCATATCCTACACTATCGAGCTCCAAAATATCTAAACAATTTTAAGAGCCCAAAGACAATATAAAAATTCTTACAAAAGTGATGATGATCTAAAAATGTAGAATTCTTAGATCTTACAACCCTCACATCGATTGAGAGCCTATGGAATTATAGGGCTTCATAGGAGTAGAATATTGGGGACACTTGATGAATAATTAGAATAAAGGCCAAACACAAATGTGAATAGTTGTATCTTAGTGATTTTCCAAACTCATTCAAAAAAGAGTCTTTCAATTTCTATAAAGACTTAGTTAGCTTTTATATACACTCTCTTTTATAGTGATTCAAATTTGATATAAAAAAATTTTTGTATTAATTATAAGGAGATCAAAAATTACATCAAAATGTACAAAAAGAGGCAGAGCCTCATGTTGGTGCCCAAAAATGATGGATTCACTTTTGGCCAACTGATAGGTATAATGGTGATGCACCACTTGATACCTCTACAATTTTGGCTTAATCAAGCCAGGGATGGTAGGCTTGATTTCACTTTGAACTATCAAATTTTATATGCCGCACAACTCTGTACACAAACAAAAAAAGTTCCTCCCAAGGTGGTGAATGATCCTTGGAGGAAAACAATAAATCTCCTGATAATTTCCAATATGAAACTTAACTAAAAGGATAATCACTAAGATCCTAATTTTAAGGCTTTGAAATAAATGATTGAATAATCTACAAACTTCAAAGCATGAACTAATATAATAATTTCCAAATAATGATTAGTTCAGTGCCTTATAAAAACTTGGGCTATAGAGTTAGATAAATTTCAATCTTATGGACA
The DNA here is from genome assembly GCA_018584345.1 of Thuja plicata. Taxonomy (NCBI): domain Eukaryota; kingdom Viridiplantae; phylum Streptophyta; class Pinopsida; order Cupressales; family Cupressaceae; genus Thuja; species Thuja plicata. Next base: position 1,039,237 of record MU224884.1, read on the forward strand.
ATCGGAGACAATTTTAAAAACTCACTTTTAATAAAGAAATACTATCACTTCACAGGCTTCCACTTGACTTATAATTCAAATCAATCTATACAGCTAATCTTATTGAATTTAACTCAAATTAAGAGATCGATAAAAATAAGAAAAGATACGCAGATCTTTCAATTGATATTTAAAATATGTATATTAATTTTGAATTATGATACTCAGGGAATTCAACACAGTGAAATACTCTAATACAATAGGATATCTGAAAGACTAATTTAAAACATATAACTTATAGCCACAAATAAAAAGAAGAGCACTTATCTTTATTGATATTGAAAAACTAGTACATTGAAGTTCATGTTGCAATTGTTATCAAATTCTATTATACAATGTGTTTCTCCCCTTTATGATTACATTTTACCACAGAGCTTCCTTCCCTAATTCCTCAACTTTTAATTAAAATGTAATATGTTTTTGTATCCCATTTAATATACTTCATCATATCATCAATTATTGGGCATGGATTTTAGGATGCCATTTTCATAATTTTATCACTGTATAGGACTCTAAATTTTGCCAAAAATTTAGAGCTCCAATAGGCTCTTTTTGGGGACGTATGCTCCCTGTGAGCATAGCGAGATCTTAGTTATCTCTGGAGAAGAAAACCAAGTATTTACTCTTTACCTAATGTAAATTGAATATTCAATGGCCCCAGGCCCCCAAAAGTGAACACTGTTATTTCCCTCTGTCAAAAATTTTATTATGTTCATGTAACACTTTGAATCTCCTGAATATGATATTATTTTGTTCCTTATCTTTATCAACAAGAGTATTTGAAAATAAAAAATTCTTAGATTTATTTATCCCCAACATCTAATCCCTTATTGTATTAGATATATCGTCCTTATAGAGAATACTTATTGGTTCCACTTCATCAATGTAGTCTTTGTCTTTTGATTTATGGTTTTTCTTTGAGAAATCATTAGGTGCACTATGTTCTTTGTTGGATGGAGGATCCATGTGCATATGAAAAGTCATATAAATAAATAAACTAAGTTCTTCTGCTTGGATGTTTCCTTGCACACAATATTCCCCATTTCCATTCTCCAAATATCGTTTCTCCTCACATAAAGGTTTTGAAGGTAACTCATATTTAGGAATTATTACTTCTTTTAAATCAAGAATCTGATCAAGTGGGATACTTGGATAATTTTCATTACTTTTCTTCAACATATTCTCATCATTATTCTTGGTTATCATAATCTCATCTTCAGAAGTCTTATACAAATCTCGCTCATAGGATGAACTGAATGATAGCTTACCTTCTGAATGTATATTTTCAGTGTTATCAACATCAAAATCATCATTAGGCCTACTACCTTCATCATGATGTTGATAGATTTGATTGTATAGAAAATATCCTTCACATAATGGATTTAGGAACATAGAGAACATAGATTTATCTTCCTCCACTTCCTCTTCAAACAGTGGATTCAGGAACACAAAAAATTCAGGCAGACCTTCATGAGAGTTTTCAACAAGATCATTAGACATTTCATCAATAAGACTAATATCTTCACTGACATTATTTTCTGAAACTTTATATTTTTCATATGTTGTATGTTGTTCTATTTTATCTCCTCTATTTTATTTTTGGAATTTATCATCTCCTTCATCTAGAACTCCCTGAATATATACTGATCCATTAACTTTGTTGTCATGATGAAAAACAATTTGACCACTCTTCTCAACATGTTTTTGATATTCCATGTCTAACAAAGCTGAAATTTCTCTTGTACTAAGAAGGTTTTATTCCTCATCATCATGGTCATTGATACATGTTTCCATACACATCTCACCATGTACAAATTCTTCTTCAATCTGATCTAAATTTTTCTCCTCCATGTCATCACAAGTATTATTATGGTTCTCGGGAATGGATGCTTCTTTATCTTCTGTATGACTAGTGCACTCATCTTCCTCACCAAGATAATCATCAAGCATAAGGCCTTGTTCAATATGAGCATAAGGCTCACTTTTTATATCTTCATCATCTTCTTCTAATATATGCACAAGGAACTTTACAGAAGGATCTTCTGATGTAATTCCCAATTTTTTGACCTTTCTCATGATTTCATTTTTTGAAGGTATAATGTTTGAAGGTATTTCTTGAAGAATGTTCACCGTTCTTATCAGAAAATGTGCAGAAGACTCCCCTTCAAATCTCTCCAAGGTAAAAAATGCATCAAGTGGAGACATGTAAGAGTCCTCTTCCATATTGTGATCTTGAATCTTGTCTTGTTAATAATGCATATCATCTTCACTTGCATCATGAAACATATCAAGAAACCATTGCTCAAACTCTCTCCATGATGATATACTTTGTTTAGGTGTCATACTTAAAAGCAAACATACATGATCTTTCAATGATCTTATAAATAGTTTCATAATCACATCTTCTACATAGATATGACAATCTAGAATAAATTTACAAAATGCCTGCAAATGCTCTATTGGTGATTCTGATCCATCTCCACAAAATTTTGGAACATATTTTTTTAGTTTAAGAGGAAAATCTTTCTGACCACCAGGGATGTTATCAAAACTCAATGGTCTATATACTTCAATAATAAATTTTGGTCTTGGGTCACAAAAGTTTGATACTTTATGTGAATATGTATTCTGGTACATACTGAATATCTGAATTTGTAGTAACTTCTTTCTTTATACATTAGGTTCTTTTCAATAGAGTCGTCACCTCTTTAAACAGGAAAATTTTACTTATCTTCTTCTAGGTCTTCTCCCTCAGTAGAGTCACTGACTGAAATGTTTTGTTAAATAGAGTTGCCGCCTTCTTTCTAGAAGGAAAAAACTTACTGTCTTCTGAGTTCTTATCTCCAGTAGAGTCTTAATTAAATCACCAAAGCTTCTAGGTAATCTTCAACATTGTCTTTCATAGACAACTCCCCAGTAGAGTCGCCAATTTTTTGGTGCCCAAAAATGATGGATTCACTTTTGGCCAACTGACAGGTATAATGGTGATGCACCACTTGATACCTCTGCAATTTTGGCTTAATAAAGCCAAGGCTAGTAGGCTTGATTTCACTTTGAACTATCAAATTTTCTATGTCGCATAACTCCGTACACAAACAAACAAAGTTCCTCCCAAGGTGGTGAATGATCCTTGGAGGAAAACAATAAATCTCCTGATAATTTCTAATATGAAACTTAACTAAAATGATAATCACTAAGATCCTAATTGTAAGGATTTGAAATAAATGATTTAATAATCATAAACTACGAAGCATGAACTACTATAATAATTTCCAAATAATGATTAGATCAGTGCCTTCTAAAAACTTGGGCTATAGAGTCAGATAAGTTTCAATCTTACATACAATCAGAGACATTTTTAAAAACTTACTTTTAATAAAGCAAGACTGTCACTTGACAGGCTTCCACTTGACTTATAATTCAAATCAATCTATACAGATAATCCAATCGAATTTAACTCAAATTAAGAGACCGATAAAAACAAGAGAAGATACATAGATCTTTCAATTGATATTTAAACTATATATATTGATTTTGAATTATGATACTCAAGGAATTCAACACAGTGAAATACTCTAATACAATAGAATATTCAAAAGACTAATTGAAAATATATAACTTATAACCATAAATAAAAATAAGAGTACTTATCTTTATTGATATTGAAAAACTAGTACATTGAAGTTCATGTTGCAATTGTGATCAAATTCTATTATACAATGTGTTTCTCCCCTTTATGGTTATAGTTTACACCACATATATATATGTGGTTGAATAGTTTTCACATCCCTTTAGGGTGAAAAGACATCATTTTTCATTAAAATTTAGAAAACTCTTTTGAGAAAAACTAATTAACTAATAACTACCTATCTTTCGGATTTGGCTTTGGTCTAAAACCAAAATCAGATTGTACAAACTTAATATTTTTACTGGAGATAAAAAAAATTATTTTACAAACTGGGTCTTTTTTAGATTTGCAATATTTGATCATTTTCATTCTTTGTCGACATCATCTTTATAGTAGGTTGAAATTCCAGCATCTTTGAAACCTTTGCTTACAAAATTTTGATTGTTCCTATCACAGAGCTTCCTTCCCTAATCCCTCAACTTTTAATTAAAATGTAATATGTTTTTGTATCCCATTTCATATACTTCATCATATCATCAATTATTGGGCATGGATTTTAGGATGCCATTTTTAGAATTTTATCACTATATAGGACTCTAAATTTTGCCAAAATTTTAGAGCTCCAACACCTCACGCATAAAGAGTCAAAGTATCAGAGTTTAATTACATATCAAAACTAATGAAAGCATAAAGATGGAAAATAGAGGCTAGTGTAGAATATCATCATGGGTCTCCACTTAGGTAGTCCAACCCAAAGATCCTTCCATCCAGACAATGATTTTATTTGCTTGGATTTGGGCCAGCATATAGATCTGATCATCAGTGATGTTCTTGTTCTTTCTAACCTACTTGTGGAGTCTCTTCACAATCTTCTCAAAGATGGAAAGGTTTTACATGTTCCTTCACCATTCATAACCATCTTTAATTTCAAACAAGAACATGGAGGAGTGTCCCATTTGGAGGAATCTTTTCATCTTCTCTCTTTCAATCAGCATATTGATACAGACCTACGAAGAAATTTTAGAGTATATGAGTTTTCAAAAAGACTCAATAAGGGTTCTAGGAGTGTCTTGATACCTTTATTCATTTCTGCATTTTCATATCTGCCAAAGAATTTTAGAAGAAAAAATGCTCCAAAATAGATTAGTATCTTTATTTAAACCATGAATATGCCCCATGATAATTTCAAAAATATTAAGATATTTAGGATAAGTGATACCAAACATACACCATATTTATTTAGCAAAAGTACAATAAAATAAGATATGCATGCAGGAGTCAGGGAGTTTTCATATGTTACAGAATTCTGTATAAGAAGGGTCTTTCCTTAAAGGAAGTCTGTTGAGAAACATAAGCCATTTGAAGCATTTGAATTTAGGGTCAATAGCAGTTTTCTGCATACTATCAAAGTGTTTTTTCCAAATGTTAACATCCATATTAGTATACCAGAATTTATTGACATGATTAATGATGTCATCACTGTAACCCAAGATTTTATATATGTTCTTGGCTTTAATTTTAGAAACAATAGTACCATCAGGCCATTTGATATCCAAAAACCTATGAGAATCAACATGATAGGTAGTGGGGAGATCCTTAGACGCCTTGACAACCATATTGTAGAACTTCTTTTGGGATAAGCGTATGTTGAATTATTTTCTAATCTCTTCCCAACCAATAAGGTTGTCCTTCTCAAAGAGGCATATAAGTTGAGAAATGCCCAAATTATTCTAGATTTTAGCAGAGCAACCTTGGGATAGGGAAAGAGACTTACCTGAGAGGTGAAGATTCAACCAAATCGACCTTTCATCATGCAGATGGTTATTATCAAAGAAGGTATTATTAGATATAAATTATTTAATATGTTCCTAAGCCTTCCAAATAGTTTTAAAGACAACAAATCCCTGAACAGTGATAGGAAATTCTCGAGTAAGAAGGACATAGAAAAGGATATTTTTCTAGGACTTAGCCTTTCGAGGGAGACCTCTTTCAATATTACACCTAATAAGAACCTTCCATGGTTAATCTCCATCCAGAGAGTGAAAGATCAATTTGGCAGCAAGGGAAATCCCTTAGGTCTTGAGTTCTTTTAGCCCCAACCCCCCAAGGTGCTTGTCAATGCAACACCAATCCCATTTAACCACATGAAACTTCTTATTACCTTTACCATCAAACCAAATAAAGTTTTTAATGGCCTTCTATATCTCCATAATTTGATAATTATTAAACATCCAAGCAGAGGAGTAGTATATATTATACAATGACATAATTTTTTGGAAAACCTGAACCCTACCGGCCAATGAGAGGGATCTATTATACTATTTATCAATTTTTTTAGTAATCTTGTACTTAACCTAGAACCACATATCCTTAAGTGAAGGTTCAATAGAGAATGGGATTCCCAGATACTAAACAATTTTATGGGAACCACCCCACTAAAAATTAGATTTATAAAACCAATCAGGCGGTCGATCATCCCAGCCAAGGCAAATGAACTTTGGTTGGGATAATCAAGCACCAGATATAGAGCAGAAGGAGTTAATTTTATTTTTCAGAGCATCAAAATTCTCTTCCAACATTTCAAATAAAATACCAGTATCATCAGCAATTAACAATTATTCATGTCAGATTCATTGGGCAAGGTGATGCCTTTGACTGTAGGGGAGAGGTAATTGTCTCTAAGAATGTATAAAGAGCATCAGAGGCAATAACAAAAAAAGAAGGGGCAAGGGGGAAGCCTTTCTTGATAGATCTTCCAAGGGAGAAGGAGTCAGATAGTGAGCCATTAAAATCCACTTGAGAAGAGACATCATTGAGCAATAAATTAATATAATTGCAGAAAACATTAGGGAATCCAAAGGCCTCAAGCATCATGGAGATAAAGCCCCTTTCAATCCTATCATAGGCCTTTTCAAAGTCTAGAAAAACCATAGTAGAGTATTGGTGGGAGGCCATGGACCAATTCATAGCTTCCCAACTGGTAATGAGTTTCTCGAGAATAAATCTACCCTTAATAAAGCTAGTTTGGGTAGAGCATATGAACTTGGGCAGAATATTCTCAAGTCTAAGGCCCAAAATTTTAGGATGGATTTTTAAAAAAAAATTAAGGAGATAAATGGGGCATGATTTTTTAATAAGTGCCTTGTCACCATCCTTAGGGATTAGTTTAATGATGCCTCTATTGATAAAACTGCCTAGAGTGCCTTTGGAAAAAGCTTCAGCATATATGTCATGAAGGTCGTTACAAATCCAACTTGTTGGAAATGAGATGAGTAACTAAGAGGGGAGGGGTGAATCCATTACTAAAAAAACAAATCCAAGTCCCTTAGATGTCTTAAACAAACCAGTCATTGTTGCTCAGTCAACATAGATATCTCACTATCACTTGGTTAACATAGCAAATCTTAAGATATTAACTGTGATTATCTTTAGTAATTAATTGCAGTAACATAAACCATGAAGAAAATGAAATTTACACAGATAACACCAAGATTTAATGTTGAAACCCAATATGGGAAAAACCACCAGTTGCAACTAGTTACTGATTTTCACTCTTCTGAAGTGAGCCCTATTAGGATCCAACCCTGTTAAAGGTTATAATAACACACTGTTAGGTGTGACCCTATTAGAGGATTTAATCACCTTGTAAGGAGTGGCCTTGTTAGAGGTCTTCAAACACTTCAATATAGAAATTTCACCTTGTGATAGGATTTACAAAAGATTGTTAAGTATACTCTGATAAGAGATTTGAATCACTGCTACAATTGTTAGAAAGTAACAATGGATTGACCTAATTGTATATGCAACTGTCTTTGGTGATTCAGATCTTTCTCTGTTTGTAAACTGGATCCTCACTGATCAAATGTTCTATTGCAGCTCTGTCTAGATGATCTATCTTCAATCAGAATCCCATCTGATTTCTCCTCTGCTCTTCATATCATGTTCATCCATTAATTCAATTACTACACACACACTTCTCAAACCAAACTTGACCTTATATATATATAAGACCTTGTCAAGTCGGCCTCTATAACCTTCCAACTAAATAATAAAACTCAAATTTGTCGGCCTCATATGCCCAATTAAACATAAAATTTAATCATTTGTTAGTCGACTAACACTAACTGTTTAACTTGGTCAACACTGAAATTCTTCAACGCCCGACCAGCACTGGAATGCCCGAATGAACTCGGTCAACACTGAAATTCTTCAATACCCGAGGGAACTCGAAGAACACTGAGATCACTTGGCATACACTAACTATGCTCATTTTGACTGTAGACATTTGTGTAACATCACTACATAAGTGCATATACATGTGTAACATCAATGACAATACACAATTGAATAATTGTCATCAATAATCTCCCTCTTTGGAATTGATGGCAACACAACACGTCATAATACAAAGAATTTTAGAGAAACAATAAGATGAATCAAATTTTATTAATGTCTTTAGCTTCATTCTTATTCACATCTATAAGACTCCTTTTGTCAACAATAACTAAGATAAAATTCTCCCTCTTATATTTGTCTCTGTCTCTGATAAAATTCTCCCTCTGTCATCAATCTCTCCATTAGTAATCTTTACTGACATATAGTAATCTCTCCCTCTTTCAGTGATCGTTATGACATCATTAATCTCTCCCTCTTTGACAACCAATGCTAAAGACACCAACATCAATTTGTAATGTACCTAAATATACTGATTCATATGCAATGAGCTCTGATAATCTACATCAACATTTTTTATATATTTTGTAGCTTTGTTGATGCATCACTAAACAATTATTTAACGAGCCTCAATTAGGGGAATCACCCCTAGCTTTCCTCTGAGATAAAAGACTGCATATTTAGGTAAAGGCTTGGTGAATATATCTACAACTTGTTCTTTAGTATTCACATATTCCAACCTTACTTCTTTGTTCTCAACCAATTCTCTCAAGAAATGATACTTTATTGCAATATGTTTTGTCTTGGTATGAATCACTAGGTTCTTTGAATTTTTAATAGCACTAGTGTTGTCACAGTAAATAATAACTGGTTCTTTGATTTATTCCTTCATACCTAACAATAGTTGTTTAAACCATATGATATTTGAACTATTGGTTGTTGCAGCACCATATTCTGCCGCTACTGTAGACTGAGAAATGCAATTTTGTTTCTTACTAGTCCAGGAGACTAACCTCTTTCCAAGAAAGATTGTTCCACCACTTGTGCTTTTCCTATTGTCAACACTTCCTACCCAATCAGCATTAGTAAAAGTCCTCAAGTCAAATTTTTCTCCTTTCTTATACCATAATCCATAATCATCAGTACCTTTAAGGTATCTCATAATCCTTTTGATAGCCATAAAATGATTTTCTTTAGGATTAGCTGAAAACCTTGCAACAATACCAACTTCTTTGAATCATCATCCTTAGACAACTTTTGTCTAGTAGACATAGGTGTCCCAACTGGTCTGGAATCTTCCATTTCCAAATTTATTCAGTGTCTCTTTGATGTATTTTAACTGAGTAATGTAGATACCATCCTTCATCTATTGAACTTGTAAACCAACAAAGAATTTTGTTTCACCAAACATAGACATCTGAAATTCCTTACTCATAGCTACAGAGAATGATTTGCATAAATCATCATATCCAATGAATAATATATCATCAAAAAATATCTATGCTAATAGTATCTTGTCTTAAGGGCCTTATTTGATGTACAAGCTACTATTAACATTAGTTCTCTAAAATCCAATACTTACTAGATAACCATGTAGTCTTTCATACTAGGCTCTTGGGGCTTGTTTAAGTCCATATAAGGCTTTGTGTAGTTTGCAGACCATATTCCTCTTATTAGGATCTACAAAGCCTTCAGGTTGCTCAATATAGACTTCTTCTTCTAGGATTCCATTCAAGAATGTAGACTTTACATCCATTTGATATACCTTGTATCCTTTGTGTGCAACATATGCCATAAGAGTGCTGACTCCTTCAAGTCTTGTAATAGGAGAAAAAGTTTCTCCATAATCAATACCCTCTTCTTGAGCATATCCTTTACATACTAATCTGGCTTTATTTCTAGAAACTTCACCTTTTTCATTCATCTTGTTTCTAAAACCCCACTTAGTACCAATTACATTCTTTTCTTTAGGTCTAGGTACAAGAGTCCAGGTTTTGTTCTTTTCTATCTGTTCAATTTATTCATTCATTGCTTCTATCCAACTTTCATCATTCAATGCATCATTGATAGATCTAGGTTCAATTTCACTAAGCAAACATGTACGTTTAATTTTGTTCCTTGTCATTATACCTTATGTCTGATCTCCAATTATTTCCTGAGGTGCATGATGCCTTCTGACATATTTGGCAAGTACAAGATCATTCCTTCTATATTATGGGCTTGCTCCACTATGTTCACCATGCTCAAATATTTTTTCATATTCTTCTGTCTGATGCTTGGGTTCCACTGTCTGAGACTCGGGTGTCATTTTCTGTTACTCAAATCCCTCTGTCTGAGACTCAGTTCCTTCTATCTATGACTCATTTTGTTCTACTAGAAGCTCGGGTTGCACAGTTTGTAATAATAAATTCAATGGTTGACAGGATTATTTTCCAATTACCATTTCTTGTGTCTTAGGTATAGTATCAGGTTCATAGTATACAAAATTTTGTAGTCCTCAGGCTCTTTACTACTTTGTTCTCCACATCTTTCTGCAAACTCATCAATCCTTACATGCACACTTTCTATGACTTTGTGAGTAGCAAGATTCAAACATTTATATGCTTTTCTTTTATAGGATTAGCCTAGGAATATGCCTTCATCTCCTTTTACATCAAATTTTATATTTTTTTCTTAATTTAAGATGTAACATCTACTTCCAAATACTTTGAAATAACGAACATTAGGTTTATAGCCATACCATAATTCAAAAGGTGTATTCTCAGTATGTTTCTTTAGTTGAACTCTGTTCAAGGTGTGGATTGCAGTGCTGATGGCTTCCTTCCAATATTTGGTAGCAACATTCTTTTCAATCATCAAGGTTCTTGCATAGTCCATGATGGATTTGTTTCTTCTTTCTGCTATTCCATTTTGTTGTGGAGTACCAGGGGAAAATACTTGTCTCTTGATTCCTCTTTCATTGCAAAATTCATTGAATTCATTAGAAATGAATTCTCCTCCTCTATCAGATCTTAGGCACTTCAATTTCTTTCCTGTTTCCTTTTCAACTCTGGCAAGGTACCATTTGAATTTCTGAAAAGCTTCTAATTTTTCTCTGAGAAACATAACAGTCACCATTCTGGAATCATCATCAACAAATAGAATGAAATACTTCTCTCCAGTGTAACTTCTTGTTCCAATTGGTCCACAAAGATCAGTATATACCAATTCCAAGACTTCTTCAGTATTATAGTTCTTTCTCTTGAAACTAGACTTGCTCATTTTCCCAATTTGACATTGTTTGCATGTTGCTAATTCAAGTTTCTTTAAAATAGGAATGGCTCTTACTCTTTTGTTCTTGCTTATTTTAACCAGGTTATCAAATTTCACATGACACAGCCTTTTATGCCATAACCAGCTTTCTTCTACTTGTGTAATAAAACATGAACTTTCATTGAGATCAAGATAAAATAGATTACCTTTTTTTTGCTTTCCAGTTCCAACTAGGTTTCCTTTACCATCTAGAAGCTTGGCCTTACCATTCATGAATTCTACCTTGAGACCAATGTTATTCAGTTGTGCCACACTTAGTAGATTTCTCCTTAGTCCTTAAACCCAATAAGCATTATCACATGTTATTCCTTCAATTAGAGCAATACAACCTTTTCCCTTCACATAGCAAGGTTCATAATTCCTAAAGCTGACACTCCCACCATCATAGTGCTCAAGAGTTTCAAATTTTGTTTTATCACCAGTCATGTGGTGAGAACAACCATTATCAATTATCCAAGTGTCATTTTTGCTAATATGAGATAACAGTGCAGTCTTTTCATCATCTTCATTATTTGACTCATCCTTAATATCAATGTAAACCATTTCATCTTCATCTTCATCACTATCATAATCTTTAGCAATATAACAAGATTTCTTACCTTTGTCCTTGTAGTTTTTGTAATTGTTGAAATATTTCTTGCCTGTATATTTGTTGAACTTTATCTTATCTTTGTCATGTTTTTTAGGAAACTTAGCAACAATGTGACCAACCTCATTACATGAAAATAAATTCAATGGCATTCTTCCTTTGTACTATCCTTTTCCTTTTGCAGCTCTCCTTGCAAGTAGTGCTTCAATGATTTACATATCTTCGTCATCAGATTCATCATCAGTGTCACTATCGATCTATTTATTTTTAGAGTATGTATCCTTCTTTCCAAGGTTCAGTTTAGCTTTGAATGCAAACTCAAGATTGCTAGCGCTAGGAGAATAATTGTCAAAATTGTCTAGCTCAAATGATGATAGCCTTCTAATCAATGCATCTAGAGATATATTGTTACTACACCTCATCTCTTGAATAGTTGAAACTCCAATTGCATAGATAGGAAGTAAAGTTATCAATACCTTACTAACCACTGTAGTGCCTTCAATTGTTCCACCTGCTGCTCTGATGGAACTTACACTTTTCTTGATTCTTTCACTGTATTTTGTAATGTTTTCTCCTTCTTTCATTTTCATCATATCAAATTGACCTCTGAGAATTTCTACTTTGGCTCTTTTTACATTTGCATCTCCTCCATGAATATCATGCAGTTTGTTCCACATATCAAAGGCAATAGGGCAGTCCTTGACTTCGTCAAATTCTGAGTAGGTGAGTGAAGAAGCTATATCAATCATCATTATATTATGATTCTTCCTTTCCACCATCTGTTCCATAGTCAAAGGTACTGGTGGTTCCACATATTATTTATCAATGAATTACAAACCATTATCTCTATTAGTAGATAAATATAGCTTCGTCAGCTCCTGCCATGACTAAAAGTTGTCTTTGTTAAGCTTGGGGATCTCCCTTCTGTAATACATCCCTGATATATAGCTTAGGCCTTTAAACCTTCCCTATAAGAACTTGATGCTCTGATACCAATTGTTGGAAATGAGATGAGTAACTAAGAGGGGAAGGGTGAATCAGTTACTACAAAAACAAATCCAAGTCCCTTAGATGTCTTAAACAAATAAGTCATTGTTGCTCGGTCAACATAGATATTTCACAGTCACTCGGTTAACATAGAAAATCTTAAGATATTAACTGTGATTATCTTTAGTAATTAATTGCAGTAAAATAAACCATAAAGGAAAATTAAATGTACACAAATAACACCAATATTTAACGTGGAAACCCAATATGGGAAAAACCACCAAGTGCAACTAGTTACTGATTTTTACTCTTCTGAAGTGAGCCATGTTAGGAGCCAACCCTGTTAAAGGTTACAATAACACACTGCTAGGTGTGACCCTGTTAGAGGATTTAATCACCCTGTAAGGAGTAACCTTGTTAGAGGTCTTCAAACACTTCAATATAGAAATTTCGCCTTGTGAGAGGATTTACAAAAGATTGTTACGTCTACTCTATTAAGATATTTGAATCACTACTACAATTGTTAGAAAGTAACAATGTATTGACATGATTGTATATGCAACTATCTTTGTTGATTCAGATCTTGCTCTGTTTGTAAACTGGATCCTCACTGATCAAATGTTCTATAGTAGCTCTATTTGGATGATCTATCTTTAGTCAGAATCCCATATGATTTCTCCTCTGCTCTTCATATCATGTTCATCCACTAATTTAATTACTACACACACACTTCTCAAACCAAACTTGACCTTATATATATATATATATATATATATATATATATATATATATATATATAATAGACCTTGTCAAGTCAGCCTCTATAACCTTCCAGCTAAATAATAAAACTCAAATATGTCGGCCTCATATGCCCAATTAAACATAAAATTTAATCATCTGTTAGTTGACTGACACTAACTATTTAACTCCATCAACACTGAAATTCTTCAATACCTGACTGAACTCGGAGAACACTGAGATCACTTGGCATACACTAACTGTGCTTGGTTTGATTGTAGAAATTTTTGTAACATCACTACATAAGTGCATATACATGTGTAACATCAATGATAGTACATAATTGAATAATTATCATCAACACAACTTATGTTCACTTTATAAAATTTCACAGGCATACCGTCAGGCCCAGGGGCCTTGTCATTTTTTAAGGTATTGATGGCTTTTTCAATCTCCTCAATAGAGATTCTTTGACCGATAAGGTTTGATTCCTGAATAGAAATTATATTGGGAATGATGGTTCTATACTCATCTCTGAGGGAGTTGGCCCCCTCATTATCCTCAAAGGTAAATAAGTTATGGTAGAATGCGGAAAAGGCCTCTTTAATACTATCCACATTGTCAATTTCAATTTTTTCAACCACAATCCTATTTATAGATTCATTTAAATGTTTCTATTTAAGAAGGTTAAAGAAGAATTTGGAGCCCATGTTACCATACTGGAGCTAGTGAGCACGAGATCTAATTCTAGCTCCCTTGATCTTAAATTTTTGATGCTATCTAAGATCATCCCTAGCCCTAGTGACAATAGGGACAATTTTATAATTAGAAGGATTGGTTTGACTGTCAACCTCGCCCGATCTCAATTTAGAGGAGAGGATATTTTCGGTAAACCTATAGTCTTTGGCTTTCTTCTTACCAATGGTTTGGAAAAGAGAATGCCAAGCATGGATGTTGTGCTCCCACATATCAATATAGGTAAGGGAGGAGGAACTATTCTTGTTAATAATCCTAAGATTAATGGCAGAGAGAACATCTACATCCTGGAGCAGAGTAGAGTTAAGAATGAATCTCGGGTTGCTAGACTTAGAAGGAATAGGGGAGTTATTAAACTTAAAAAATATAGAGATAGGATGGTGATTAGATAGTGAGGTGGGAGTCACAGTGGCCATGTTCCCCTGCAAATCAAGAAGGAATGAGAAGTATTTTTTTTTGGCATAGAATCTATCAAATCTAGCATAAATCCTAGAAGGACCTTGCTAAAAGTTGCACCAAGTATGCCATCGACCATGATTATAGTTTATATTGCCCGCTAAGGGGTTAAACAGAAGTTTAGAGTGTTTCATCCTATTCTATTACACTTTTTCTAAGTCCTTCCAAGAAAAGGGGAGCCCACCCATTTTATCAACTTGGGATTCTATCATATTGAAGTCCCCTCCAAAGATCCATGACATATCAGGGAGGGATGTCAGCCAAGACCATAGGGCCAATTCTTCCTTGAAATTATTGGAAGCATATAATGAACAGATACCAAAAGTAAGAGTACTGGTGCTAATAGTAACCCAGGGGGCCCTATTACAAGGGGAAACACCCTTGTTCATAATGAAATTGTCCCATTCAGGGTTGATTAACAATCCCACCCCACCTCTGCCTTTCGGATGGTTAGAAAAAACTTTAATGGCATCTTTCCAAATGAAATTTAGATTAACTTCAAGCATGAAGCCGATAGCTTTTAATTCCTACAACATAAGAATGGTTATGGATTTAAAAGTGTCAAGGTATCATTTAACAATATTCTTCTTGTCTATATTTTCAAGTCCCCTAATGTTCTAGGAGATGCAATTCATGAGGAAACAAGTGAGGAAGGGGAGAACATAAGGTATGTGGACTCATCATTGATAATAGTAGGAGTAGAGGAGATGTCCTCAACACATTTCACAGAGGAGATTTTATTCTTTGAACCCAAAGGGCATCCTCTTCTTTTGGATCTAGGGATATTATTTTTCCAATCAAAGTCATCATTGTCAAACACAGGTGGCACTATGACCTCCATATCGACAACAAAATTAGGAATCATGGAAGAAGAATCATGAGATGGGGATTTACCAGTGGGTACAAAAATTTGAGACTGGTTGAAGGTAGCCAGGAGGATCTCAAGTATATAGTCATCATCTATCTCCTTAAAGACCTTTGGAGGGAGGCTATGAAATTATTTGTTGTCAACATTTTGACTCACGACTCTATGAGAAGAAGTACCAATGGGGGAGTTACTTGGAGGGAAACAATCAAGAGTATTTGGAGGAGAAGATTGGAAGGAGGTTGATGTAGGAAGCCTCACTTCAGCCATAGTAACCTGTTTATTAGTCTTTCTTCTCCTTTTCTTGGATTTTTTAATAATATTTTGAAAGTCCTTGGGTTGAATCATGTACATGTTAGATTGTAGAACAGAGGGAGTCACCAACTGGGATTAGGAGTCATGAAGAACACGGGAAGGAGGGGAAACATCAATATTAGCCTGAGGAGTTACATTCTAGGGAGAATTAGATGTCGTGGGTGAAACCTGATTAAAATTATTTGGGACATGTGCAGCAGGGGATGGAGATGAAAACATAGAATTAGTTTTACGCTTAATGATGGGACACTCCTTTCTTAAGTGACCCTATTTTTTACATAGAAAACAAGCATTTAACCCGCCAAAAATCTCAATTGGGCAGGAGTAGGTATCTTCAGAGATGTTAATGTCCAAAATGGAAGGGCTATCTATTCAAGGCCTTTAGAAGACAAGTTTTATGGCATCCATGTGAGGGACAAGTCTAGTGGTACCATCTAACCTAATGACCTTTCCCAGTGGTTCATGAAGTTGGGTAGAGAAAACACCATAAAAAAGGAGGTAACTATTTCACAAGAATCCAGTGCAGGGCCGAAAGGGCAAGTAATTCCTCATGGATAGATTTTGGCATCTAGGAAAGGGGACATAATGAAGTATTACCCATAATCCAATATTGCCTCTTAATGACAGCTTCCTGAGATTCAGGATTATTAAAGAAAACAACAAATAACCCTTTTTGTAATTGCCTAAAAAATGAAATATGGTGTCCTAATTTCAAATTCCAATAGTTATGGAACCAATCATCCAGGAACTTTTGAGCAGGGCATTTATCAATTTCAACTGCAACAAAGAAGATACCATAATTCCTTAACCTATTTTTTTCCTTCGCAATTTCATTAGCCATTTCAAAATTTGGAGAAATAGAGAAAGGAAACAAAAAATTTGTAGATCCCTTACCTAGTTCATGTGTTTCATTAGGGCCAGATAAATTGAACTTGGCACCCATGAAAATGGCAAAGGAGGAATTTGAGACGGCTTTAGAGAATGTTTTGAGCAGAGGAGTGAAGACTGCAAGCCATTAGGTTTATTTAATGCACTCACTAAGTTGGGCTCCATGAGAGCCCCAGTGGAAGTAATGGCAGAGGGTATGACCTCTATCAAGGAGCCGAGAGGAGATTGAATGGACATTGAAAAATAAAAGCATTAAATTAGAACAAACACACCTGGCATTGGAGATATGACACGCGTGCATCAAAAATTGTGGAACGGAGAGGCTTGGAGTAGATAAGACAATGTCCTTTTCAAATCTTTTTCTTCATTTTGATATAAATTTGAATTATATTGGTGATATTAATAGATGAATTATTTTGTCTTTTCTTACAAGTTGGCTATATAACTTATCAAATCAAAATAGCTAGTAATTTCCATTTGATATTTGTTATTTTTTAAATTTTTTATAATATAATTTTCGTAATATCTCACTCTAATTGAACCTTGGACAAATATGTATAGAATATAAGAAAATGATAAAAAATAAAACTAGATTAATTTAATAAATAATAGTGATATGATATAAGAAAATAGAATAGAATATGTATAATATAATATATATATATAGTATAATATAATTTACATATATAATTTAATCAGATTATATAAATATAATATAATAATACTGTTAGAATAACTGAGAGGGGGGGTGAATCAGTGGCCTCAAAAATATTCCAATAAATCATCCCAAAAACCTGGTCAATCCAGAATTAGTTATGTGTAATGCAAAAAACTAAAGTAATGACTCATAAACATATTGACACATGGATTTTTAACATGGAAACCCTATTAAGGGAAAAACCACTTGGGAATGGTAACCCAAAATTTTCACTCTTCTAAAGTGAGCTCAACGAAGAGCCAACCCTGTTAAAGGTTACAAACACACTGTTAGGTGTGACTTTGTTAGAGGATTTAAATAGAATAGTTTGTCACTTGATATCTAGCATCTGTATGCTACCTTCTATGACCAAATCCCTTGTAGTTTGTCAAATGGTATCTGGCATCTCATGATATCTTCATGATCAAACTTTTTGATACTCCTCAAGATGTATCTCAATATAGAAAGGATTGTTAAGTCCTTCTTGGTTAAGAGACTTTCTAAATCAATGGTTAAACTGAAACAGTAAATGATCTGTTCACATATACAACTATAAACTTGCAGATTTTCAGATCTATTGTAAGCTCATAATACCTTTATTATCAATGCATCTTTTCAATACCTTTTCTCCACTTCTTTTTGTTTGGTGATGTTGTGCTTCTCTGTTGCTCGGTGTCTGCATAAATATTTATCTCTTTCCTCAACTTGATTGATCAGGACTGTATGAAGTTGTTCTTCATCAGTTTCTCTCTAGCATCCTCTTTCTCTATTCACTCCCCTAATTCATAATGAATTAGACTGTCTCTTTATAGACATGATATCATCATTTCTAAGTCTTTGACTTTCTTGTTCTTGGCGTTATCCGCATTTCTAGCCAATCTTGATTTAAAGAATTTACTCTTGTTCTATCTCATTGATATCTTCTTGCCAACTGTAATAAAACAAATTTAAATCTTTCCCTTATCTCTAGATTTTACTTGTCGATGAAAACAATGTTAACAACTAGTTAACTCTATCTTTAGCTCTTGCCAGCTAAGTATTTTCTCATTTTTGAACTTCAGTTCCTTTCGGTGTTTAACTCCTTGTTAGCTTTAGTCAACACTTCAGTTCTCCTTGGGCATCTCAATTGGGGTTGTATGTTCGTCGGGGGTGTGTGTCCATCGGGCATCACTGTGAAGTTATGCTCATCGATAATTCTTGTGATTCTACTCATTGGTAATGCTTGTTGGGTTTCTTTCTTGGGCATCACTGTGACTTTACTTTTGGGTTTCTCTATCCGTCGGGGTGTACTACCCATCGGTGTTTGTTGTCACTTAGTGAATGTTGATCTATTATTCATTACTAAAAGCATAATCTCTATCTCTCTGATTCTTTGAAGTCTTTAACACTTTGTATATAACCAATTAAATAATATCAAGTTGACATCAATGACAACACAATCTATTAACTGATTTAATGTCTTGCATTATCTTTCTGCATTTCGGTGATCAACTTAACATCTTCAAACATTCAATCAATTATGGTTCATCAACTACATTTTATGGAGGTTTAAACATACTTTTATCCTTTTGATAATTATCAACGAATTTGTTTTTGATTACGGTAAAAATAGGTTTTGAAGGGACCCCGAAACCCTTTAACAAAGCTGAGAAAAGAAAGACATTAAAGACCAAAGAACAACAGGTTGCCCCAAGGAAGGAAGCAGGCTACAAAGGGACAGATCCCAGATTTAACAATAGGCAGAAACAAAGCAAAAAAAAAAAAAAACGCTGGAAGGAAAACAGAGAGAAGAGCTGCCAGCACCGAGATCAGGACAGAGTCTTCAGGAAACTCTCAGAATCCTCCAGCTGAGTCTTCATAGTCTTCACATTGTCTCTCAGCTTCTGGACATCTGGATCCTCAATCTTCTGCTTCTTGGATCTAGTGCGAGTGCCAGGTCCCATCTGCTGGGAAGGATCAGAATGTTCAATGGTGTCTTTGTTTCCTTCCAGCCAGTTGCTCAGAGACATAAAATTCTCCAAAGTAGCCCTCATACCTGTGTTAACCAGCGTAAGCAGATGTTTTAGCATTTCCTCATTCCCGTTTATTTTCTTCTGGATAGGTATCATGGCTTTCTCGACAGATTTTTTAAAATTTTCATCAATTTCAGAGTCGTGATCATGTACAGGGACATTGACATTTTGAGGAAAGTCATTTCTGAGAATAGTCATAGTTTCCTCTATCATAGAGCTCTTATTTTTCATCTTGATACATCTATTCTTAAGTTCAACCAGGTCACTCTACACCCACTTATCCAAATTGTAGCTGTAGATAGATTTATTTTTTGCAATCTCAAGGGGAGACATAATAATGGTCCAAATTGTTGTTTTGTCACCGAAACCAAAATAGAATCCCACTTTCCAAGAAAATGTTTACCAACAAGAGTAAAATTTGACAAAGTAAGTTGGCCTCATCTATTTAATATTTTCAAGCAGCATTTACAAAGCCTAACAACATTTACAGATTCTGACAATAGTGTAGTTTTATTAATTATTTATTTATATATTTAATCATTGCGATTTAAGGGTTCTTGCGAGATTTGCGGTCATGTTTTTTATGTACATCGATATTTGAGCTTCATATGGCTATGACTAGTGAACGTTAATGAAATTTTAATTATGTTATAAAATATGAATAGTTTATATAAAATATTTTCCTTGACCAACACAATATGTCGTAGAATTTGATTATAAATAATAATACAATATGACATTGTAATAATATTGATATATTTATGAATATTTTCAAATGACTATAAGATTATGAGAGGTGTTTTTGAAATATATATATAATCTTTCAATTTATTTATAAACTAGTTTATCAGGAATTTTGTTGATATTAAATTAGGAAACTATCTTTCTATAGAGAGAAAGGACATTCATCTTCAAGAAAAATGATAAAAATATTTGCAAGTAAACAATATTGGAGATTATTTAATGTCCTCCTCTCTAGGTAGTTTTAAATTCACATAATGATAATCAAGGATGATGTAAGACTTAAATGTTTTGATTGTGTTAGTTAGGTTGAGGTAACAATTGTGTTAGTTGAATAAGAGGATGGTGCATTTAGGTTTTTAAAGTTGTGCAGGCTAGGGGAAACCCTATCCACACTCATTTATTTCTACTATTGTTTTTGGAGAGCTTTTTAGGGGTGTAGGATCTACATTTTTCCAAGGGGGAGGTCATTACTATTGGTGGTGTTGCATGGTGGATTTTGGTGCTTGATTTGAGGTGTTTCCTATCAATATTTGTTGTTGTTTGTTCCTCCTCTCAATTTGTATAGGGAAGAATTTGGTTTTGTATCTCTTCTATGAGTTTTTTGTCCCTTTTTTATATTTGGTGAGATTTGGTTTTGGGGTGTGGAGTTGATTTAGCCCCCTCTCTAGTGTTGTGTTCTGTGTTCTTTTGGGATTTTCCTAAATATGGTGGAGGGAGGTGTTTCTCTAGAATCAAGAATCATTGAAGCTATGGATACTATAGAGCTATCATCTTTTGTACATTAAAATTATATGGAGTATCTAATTAAAATTATAGCTAGCAAGGGTTCTCCAACTATGAAGTGTTAACCCAAAAAAAATTAAGATAAGTGAATGGTTGTTTGTAAAGATCTTAGGATTGACCTGTATTGGTCATTCAACCAGAGATTGTTTCAGAGGATGTTACATATATGATTAATCATTCTCTTATATGTAAATATGTGGGGCTCCAACTCTTTATGCCTATTCTATAATCTTGGGTCCAATAGATCTAGAAGCCGAAAGGAGATATGTAAATTGTGACGACAACAAACAATACTCTGTGATTATTTTTTATTGCATGGAAAATAGGAATAAGGTCTTTGTAGGTGGCCCTTATTTTCATAATAAGGTTGGGATTTTTATTAAACCTTGGCATGTGGGATTTAAGTTGGCTAAGGAGCACCCCTCATGAGTCCCTATTTGGGTTCATCTTCCTAGGGTTCTGCTTGAATTTTGGAGTAATATTCTTCACTAAATTTATCTTACTTGGAAAACTTGTGGGATCTGCTTGGAAAACTTGTGCGCACTACTTGGAAAACCAAGGATAGAAAGGTAATCTCTTATGTCCAAATCATATTGAAATTGATTTAAATAATCGTCTACTAGACTCTATGGAAATTTGTCTTGGATCCAACAGCTTGATCATGAAACATTTTCATTTTAATGTTGAATTTTTCATGAGTATGGGAATTTGAAAAAGAAATGTCCTAAATCTAATCTAATAGGTTCTACAGTTGATTCCCTTTCTTATTTTTCTCCTAATATTGACAAAGGCAAGGCTCTAGTGGTGAATGGGGGAAAAATAGTGAATGCTTTATTCTTGGTAAGCCTTGTAACAAAGGAAGATGACAAAAGAGAACTTTGAGAGAGAGGAAAAATGATGGTATCTTCAATTAGTTTGAGGCCTTAGATGATTTGGTACACAAAGAGGGAATTCCAATGGAGATCTCCTACAGGGTAGAATCATTGGATGTATCCTTTTCAGAGGATAGTGATATGGATAATCAAAATTTGTTTGTGCTTCATTTTTGAAATGGGCAGATAAATAAAAATGTATCCCCTCATATTCCAATTATTTTAGAGCAAATAGGACTTTGGATTTGAAGGATGCTAGTGCAATGGTTAAAAAGGCCTCCCGTCTAGTTAAGGAAGATGTGGAGACTAGAAAAAAATAAGAGCTTCTTAGGTTTTGGGCTTGTAGAAAAAACCCCTTAAAAAGAGGCCTTTGGAGAAATTATCAAGGGTGAGGCTTAAGATTGTTGAACTGTCTGAATAACTGAGAGTGTGGATGAATCATTTATTCTCACACACTTTATAAAACTTTTACTTTGTCAGTATACTCATAAACTACCAAAATATCAACTTCTGATCTATCGGTTAACCGTATTAAATATTCATAACATATAAGAACATTAAAGCACATAAACACCGACACAAAGAACACCAATATTTACGTGGAAACTCAAACTAGGAAAAATTATGAAGAAACTAATTCTCATGAAATGAACACCTGTTTGGGTGACACCGATTAAGGTGATTTTTACAAAGGCTCACTGTCAGTTTTGCTCACTATGGGTTGGCTCATTGTTGGTTGGGAAAACTAACCTTACAAATGAATAAGGCTCACTGCTAATACAAATATCACTGACAAAAGATGAACTGATGAAATTGCATCTAAATATGCTTGAACAGTTCAACGGTGAAGCTCGATTACCAAAACCACTAGTATATCTAAATGAACTCTTCTTTGTATGTAACCATCTTGTTGATGTTTAAAAATGGTTATGCTTTGAAAGCCACCAATATACCTTAATATTGATATTAACAGAGGTTAGCTCCAAATATAGGAAGACATTTAAGGTAACTAGACCAACTATAGGGGCAAGACAAGTCCCTCTGCACTTCTCGCTCTGCAAAACCAAGGCAAGTACACCTAATCTAGCTCAACATATAACTCTTTATAACTCTGGATTTTAAACAACAGATAATCGTAAGAAAGTACTAAATGTTAACAACACATTCATTGACTCTCTATTACCATGTAGGACAACAACCAACATCCACAAAATATAAAAGAAATTGGAAATGATTTTAATTTAAACTTTGCAGAATATAGCCAAACTCAATCACACATGTATCACTATAAAATGTACTAATTCTTGATCAATGTCTTATCCATTGAGCAATATCTCAATACAAATACTGAATACTGAAACCAACCTATAGTCAAAGACTCATAGCCATAAACACAAGTAACCCAGACCATACACTTCTTATAATATCCTTATGTAGATAGACCAAATGAGCCTATGTCATATTAAAAGAATTATTTGATTTGATCCTAGATCAAAGCTAACGACTAACAACATATGCATAAAAAATTTGATGCAATGAATCAAAAAACTCACAACTCAAAATATAAACACAAAGGAGAGACTTAAATCTAAGAAATCTTATATTAAGTATGATGAATCAAGTTTCTGTATCAATCTGACTGAGGAAATATACCCTTCAATAATATGCAAAAGATCTAAAACTTTATGTTCTATCTTGATACAGTCTAAAAACAAATTTTCTATATCCCTAACTGGAAACAAGTATGCAGCCTAATGATTTCTTGTACTTCCCGAATTTTCCTGCCCTTACTAAATGATCTTGGAAATCCCTTTATAGAAATATAGATTGCAACAAGCCTTAAATAATTTAGGGTTAGGGCCAACAACTAAGTTACAAAGAAATAACTCATCCAACCACCAAATTTCTCTACCATCAAGTTGAAACCCCTTTTCTTCACTCATTTATATGTATTGTCTAATCTGTAGCTGCCATTCACCTTAGGATTTTGGAGAACAATCCTCTACTGAAGGAAAAAAGTAATATTATTGTTTTCTTTATTTCATCTGGGGTATGTCTATCATCATATGAAATCTATTTTTCCAACCATCAAGACTTGGGAGAAGATCCAACATTAATGCAGAGGAGACAGGGTGTCATCCAAGGGTTACATAAGACTAGTAAATCTGATCAGAAACCCTAAAGCATCAATTTTTAACATAAATGCAACCTATAAGTATTTTGAGCTATCATATTTTATCCTAAAATCATCCCACAACCGCATAAATGAGATCCAAGAAATCAAATTGATCCAACCACTTTTATGCAACTTGGAATGCGATGCCATCACTTTAAAACCCTCAAGAAAGCATTTAAATATTTGAAAATATGTTATAATAGCTACACCTAGCATAGAATACTCCATCGATGACTGAGATCAAATCCCTTTATCAGCATTAAAACATCATCATAGATCTCCTTTTAAAACACCCACGAACCAAGATTAGATTTGGACACGCATCGTAGAGGCATGATCCCGCAAACAATATCTCATGTGCAACTTCCCTTTAGTATCATCACGGCATCCACTAGATCCTAACTGATCTGACCATCTATTATCAACTTTGGAAACACTAAACCACAATGATAGGATGCCACATGTCAATCAAGCACGAACCCTTGATGCATAAACTTCATGCATCTTGAGATGTATGGGATCACGCCCATCGCACGATCAAAAGATCTTATCCATTGATTAACTATACCTTTAACCCTAGCCAAGTCCCACGATCACAGGATTCCACGCATCAAACATTCACAATGCCTCTATGAGTATTCATCGATCAAATTTTCTTTAAGGCTTTACGCTGACCATAGGATCAACTCTGATATGATCGTGCATAGTGTTACCTTTATCTCATCTCAAGCCTGTACTTTCCACATGTCCTTCATTTGTAATGCCACAAAGGTTTAACTATTTTGCATCATCTATTAGCGGTAAAGTGTCAACCGCTAGATTAAAATAGATCTGGTGTGGTAATATCTTTGCTGCTAACTGTTAAAGGATGAATACTTGGCATCACAGCGTGATTCCTTGATGAATAAATTGGTTTCATCTTCCATTTGAGGCTTTACCCCCACCATTGGATTAAGATGAACCTGTTTGACAAATGTGTTAAAATAAAAACTCGTGGGGACTTAGGACTTAGGATAAAATTAAACATAGACCTTGCACATGACCTTAGGATATTAAATATGTTGGACCTGCTTGATGAAAACATAAGGGCACATGGGTTTTAAGACTTAAGTGAATTAAAAAGAAACTTAATTTTATAACATACACATAGTAGACTTAGGGTATTCTGACAAAAATTAACCAAGGTTTTAAGGATGGCTTACAAGGTTTAAAAACTAGGTAAAAAAAATGCAGAAAGATGCCAGAGGAACTCCATTGAAGCAAGAAATTTAACAATCCTAACATTGGCTCTCACTGGGGATGTATGTCTCTTGTAAACATAGCAAGATTCTAGAATCTCAGGTTTAAATAGACCACCTAAAGAAAATAAACTAACCTACAACAGACAAAAAAAACAAGGAATATGTACAAACCTACTATTCATGGATACTGAGAACTTCAAGAGAAATAGAATTTTAGGAATTGTCCATGAACTGGAAATTCCAAAACATTTCTAATCAAATCCTTCAAATATAAGAATTAGAACCCCACTTACTATCAATGATGTATGGTCCCAACCAAATAGGATCAAATTTGCTATGTTTTCCTTTATCTTCTAGTCTGGCATTCCACATCAAGACCAAGTCATCAGTTTCAAATTTTCTAATAGTGGTTCTTTTGTCATACAAATCCTTACATTGAAGCTACAAACTGACATTTTGGTCATGTTCTTCCCTTCTTGATTCATCCAGTTGTATCAAATCATCCATTCTGATCCTCATGTCATCATCTAATTCTTCATCATATTCTTGGACAAATGTGTACATCTGCAACAAGTTATTTTGTGGCAACCTAGCATGGATACCATATACCAAATCAAAAGGAGCACAACCAATGGCCTTTTTCACTATCACTCTATCATCCCACAATGATTGTTGCAACTTTGAATCACATGCCCTCTTGTTCTTATCCAGCACTCTTTTCAAAATATTTATCAGGCTCTTATTACTAGATTCAGCTTGACCATTCCCCTGTGGGTGATAGGGGAAGAATAAGAAAATTGGATCCCATAGTGTTGGCATATATTAATAAATTCCTTAGATCTAAAACATGTTGCATTGTCCACCACAATAGTCTCTGGAAAACCAAACCTAGTGAGGATATTTTGTAACATGAAATCAATCACAACTTTACTAGTGGCTCTTTTGGTAGGAATTGCTTTAACCCACTTGGTAAAATAGTCAGTTACCACCAGAATCCATGAATGACCCCCACTATATTTTTTAGGGATCTCACCAATGAAATTCATTCCCCACTTCTGAAAAGGTGCCTCAACTGTAACAGGCTTCAAGGGAAAACTCCCACCAAACTTAAGCTTACCTGCAAATCTTTGGCAAACATCACATATTTTAACATAATTATGGGCATCCTTGAAAATAGTATGTCACCAGAAACTAAATCTCATAATATTATGTGTAGTAGTTTAAGCCATGTAATGGCCCCCACATAAACTATTGTGCATTTATTGTAACAGGTCCCTGGATATACTCTATTCTACACATTTGAGCAAGAATCCTTCATTGCTCCTCCACCACATTTGGCCCTAAATTATTTCATACTTAACAACATGCAAATTAACTATTCTCCTCTTATTTTCATCCATTTTAGTAGGTAATATCATTTTCTCTAGATTTTCAATGATCTCCCTATACCAGTCACAACAGTCCATATCACAAATATAAGGCATTTGTTGTTCTTCTAGCATGTCTATATGATTAGCATCTAAATTTCTCTGAGCCATAATTTTTGGAAGTCCTAGGCCTCTGACCAAATTTTTGTTATGAATATCAATATTAAATTCTTGGATCCTATTGATCCATCTGCACCTTCTTCCTAAAACCTCTCGCTGGACCAGAATATCCTTCACAGCAACACTAGGCACATAAGCAATTATAGTTGCTCCTACCAAATAACATCTGAAAGCTTTGAAAACCTTGACCAAAGCATACACTTATTTTTCCATGATATCGTACTTCAATTTTGTTACTTGCAAGTATTTTCTAAAAAGGGAAATGGGCTTCTCAAAGCCCTCTGAATTCATTTGTAACAACACTGTAGCAACAATATTGTATGAAGAAAAGGAGAAAATTTACAAAGTCTTACTATAATCAAGTGTTCTCAAAACATGAGCATCTTTGATAGCTTGTTTAATACCTGAGAAGGTCTTAGATGCTTCTTCATTCCATTCCACCTTAGCTCCTTTATTCATCATCTTTAAAAAATAGGGATACTAATTTCTCCAAAATTTGTAACAAATCTTATTAAGAAATTTACCTATCCAAAGAAATATTGAATGCCTTTGACATTCTTGGTCTGAGCAAATTTATCAATAGCAGAAACCCTTTTAGGGTCAATCCTTACTCCATCTTTAGACATAATATATCCCAGGAGCTTGCCTTTTGTGACCCCAAAAACACACTTCTTTGGATTTTAAGAAACCCCATACCCCAAATGCTTCACAAAAATATTCTCAAGATGACCACAGTGTTGATCTTCCTTTTCTAAATAGGTTGTAAGATCATCTTGAAAGACTACTAAAAACTTATTTATAAAATATGCAAATGCCACATCCATGGCTCTCTAAAAATTTTCCCCAGCATTTGTCAAGCCAAAAGACATTTTGACATATACATAAGTACCCCATGGTGTGGTAAATGCAATCTTGAAATGTTCCGATTCCTTGAACATGACATGATTATATATTGAAAATCCATCCAACATTGACATCAATTCAGATCCAGTGACTCTTTGTAGCATGGCTTCCATATTCGGCAAACCATAGTTGTCTTGTAATGAATTGATATTCAAATTTCTAAAATATACACAAAGTCTGATGTCACCATTTTTCTTTCTCACTAGTACCAAGTTTGAAACCCATGTTGAATGTATGATAGGTTTTATAATTCCATCATCCCTCATCTTTTTCAATTCTTCTTGCATTTTTGGTGCCAGGGTGGGATTAATGGGTCTCAACTTCTGTCTAAAACGTTTGTGCCTTCTTTCAATGGAATCTTATGTTGAAAAAGATCTTCTCTATAAGATTTCAAATGATCATAATACCATGAAAAAACATGCTTATATTTATTTAGAAGATCAACTAACATATTTTTAAGTTTAGGAGACAACCTTTTACCAATATATATCTTTTCAGGAGCTTTAGTTGTCCTAAATTCACTTCTTCCAAATCCTCTGGCTTGTTCATAGTTTTTGTAGAAAAGGACTTGTCCTTATTATCAAAATCTTTCTCAAGCACAACCAATCCTTTTGTAACTCTATTTGATTTCAGTTTGTAGGACATCCTTACCAAAAACAATATCTTTACCATCTAAGGTCTCCACATATCCACTGAAATCCATCTCTTTATTTCCAAAGTTTGATTCACAATATAAAAATCTCAAATTATCCAAATCATCTTCAAAGACTTGCCAACTCTCAACATTGTTTGGCATGGAAGGCTTGGATTGAACCTCTATTTTGGAGATTCCTTCAAATGTGATATCTTTTGGCCTTAAATTAATATTGGCCATAAATTTTTCCATTATGTTCTAACTTCTATCCATCCAGTCAATACCAAATGCATCCAAATTTTCCACTTCATCCCAAACAACATTTTTGTGTTGCTTTAGTCTCTGACTATTTCAAGCATACTTGGATCTTATTTGAGAAATTACTAATTCAGAGTCTCCAATTACTCTAAGATTTCTTATTTTATGTCTTGAGGCCAACCTTAATCCAATCAAAAAAGCCTCAAACTCTGCAATATTATTAGTACATGTGAACAACAAAGTGAAACAGAACTTGAAGGTCTTACCACTAGGATATATTAACAAAACTCCTGCACCAGCTCCTTCTTTTGAGCTTGCACCATCAAAATACATAGTCCACAAATCATGTTGGTCTACAAGATTATCCTTTTCCTCAGATTAAATCACATGCTAGACTTCTCCTTCAACCTTCCTATCTTGCACTTGGAAAGACCCAATATCAGTATCCAAGAAAAAATTCATATTATCATCCTCATTTTCCTCAATCATGTGAGGAGTTCTAGTTTCCCTAGATACCTTAACACATTTACCAGCAATATCAAAAATTCCAAAAGATAAGTCACATTATATACTTCCTCCCATTGAAGCACTCCACTTTCTTGATAATAGCATTCTATATTGGGGAGGAATATCAACCACTAAGACACTCATTTTTAGCACATTTTTTGGATATGCAGCTAATCTATAAGGCAGAGCTTTTGATGCAAAGTGGGCAATTGGAAGCCTCTAGATGACCCAAATAGGGCAAAGTATCCCCAAACTTCTTTCTTGTAGGCCAAAGTGCTTCACACTTATCACAAGCATGGGAAAGGACTGGTTAAGGCTAGCACAACCCCAAAACCCCAAGGGAAACCTAATCATTAGGTTTCACCAATCCTACAACACCAACTACCAAGAATGGTTTCACAATGCACTTGACCCAAGTTCTTAACAATACCCCCAAAGTGAATTAAGGGACCAAGGGTGACCTATGCTCATAGGTGGGGTCTATTTAGGTCCCTATCAAATAGTTCCAATGGTTCTTTCAATCATTTGCAACCTATAAGACATAGTTGCTTCACAATCTCAAGACTAGGCTTGTAGCCTTTTTCAGAAGGAAATTTGACCTTAAATTAGATTCTTACACATAACCCCCATAACTGATTAGGGATTTAGGAACCCTTTATGGCCTAAGACTTTAGACTTAAACCCTAGAACATAGGAATGAGAAAGAGATAGGATGATACACAAAATTGCTTCTGTAATTAGGGATAATTAGGCCTATACTTACACTAGAAGTGCCTTTAGGATGCATCCACATACCAAACTAATGATTGGATCATGTGAGGGTGTACACAAGGGTCTCTTAATCTGATTTAGAGCCTCTGATCAATCCCCAAGTGAGAGTTATGATTGTTGTCCTAATTCTGGATGGGTGCATACATAAGGATATACACCTAGGGAATCATTGTAACTCAATCTCCCTACATTTTGGAGAACCTATCCTGCATAATCTTAAAGAGAACCACATAAACAAACTTTCCACCAAGGTTTATTGAATTCCCATGGTGGAAAAGTGAAATACACTCAATTCTCTCCTGAACCCTGATTTAGGGCCTACAAACCAGGAAGTGAGTTTGTAAAATTGATAACTTTCAAACTAAGATTTATCAACACATGAAACCAAAATAAAATGAAAGAATATTCACAGCACTAACCCTTGGTGTCTGACTTGCATGTCCTTATATCCGTACCTGACCGTACACAATGACTATTTCTGGGGAATGCAGGAAAATGGTTATTTTTATTAATTTTCAAATGCCAAATTACATGATTATCCTACCACCCACCTAAAGTGGATTTTTTAGGAAATCCCAATGGTTACATGACATTTTTGAATTGATTTGACCGTTTGGTAGTTTTTTTTCAAAAATTTGTTAAGTTTTCTCAAAAGTTGCTTGACAACTTTTGAGCAACTTTTACATATTTTGCAATTTTGCAAATCTAGTGACCAAACTTGGTAATTATGTTATTTTTGTGATCCCTAGTGGATCCAAACATGAAAAACCTAAGTACAACCTATTCCTAGGGTTTTGGACCATTAATTACCAATAGTTGACCAAGGGCTCATAATGTGCCAAACTTGGAACTATGGCCTTACAAGGTGGTCCAGTGACTAACCCAATGTCTTAACATTACTAAAGGCTCTTAGAAACTTGACAGAACCCCTAGGTTCCATAGGAACACTTGGTTCATTCAAGGTGCTCCTGCACCATACTCCCCATGAGATTTGAACTCAAGTTCCCACTTGAGGATAACTGGTCAACAGTGGTTCCATGTTGTTGGATCTGGTCCTCTGTCATCCAGGTAGCAACTATTGGAGGGATTCCTTTCCATTTCACTAAGTACTGCATGTACTTATTCTTCCTAGTCTGCTTCAATACTTTGGTTTCCAAAATGGTGTCTAACTCCATTTGCTTTCTCAGTGGGAGATCTATCACATAGTCTCCATCATCTTCAACTTGTGATTCCTATACATTTACAATGTCTGTAACACACTTGTAAGGAGTGAGGTATGCAATATTTAAAATAGGAGAAATCGGTAAAGTAGGGGGCAAGGAAATCTCATATGTATTTTCACCCATCTTGGTGAGGATTCTGCAAGGACCAATTTTCTTCATTTACAACTTTGAATATCTACCTTTAGGGAGTCTCTCCTTCCTTAGGTATGCCCATACCTTATCTCCAACTTTGAAGTGAACTTCTCTTCTCATCTTGTCTGCTTGTGCTTTGTATTTCATAGTTGACTATTGTAGTGACTCTTTTACTTATGTCCGCACTTTAGAGATTAGTGGCTAACTCCTCTCCTTATGCACTCACTCTGAAATTAGATGGTAACTCTACTAAATCCAATGGACCTTTAGGATGAAGTCCATACACTATTTGGAATGGTGTTTTTCCAGTGGACCTATTCATGGAGTCATTGAATGAAAATTCTTCCTGAGGTAGGATCATGGCCCAAATTTGTGTGTACTATTTGGTTAAGAATCTCAAGAGATTTCCAAGGGATATGTTTACCACCTCCATTTTTCCATATGTTTGTGGGTGGTATGCTGAACTATAAGTCAAATTTTTTCCCAATTTCTTGAAAAGTGTCCTCCAAAAGTGACCTTGAAACTTCACATCTCTATCAAACACTATTGTTTGTGGTAGACCATGGATTCTAAACACTTCCTTAAAGAATAGATTTTTTATATGGGAGGCATCATTTGTGCTCTTGCAAGGAACAAAGTGCACCATTTTACTAAACTTATCCACAATTACAAAAACACTATCATAACCCTGCTTTCTCCTTGGCAAACCCATGACAAAATCCTTTGAAATTGATTCCCATGGCCTAGAGGGAATTGGTAGGGGTTGGAACAATCCTTGGTTAGTGGAAACACCTTTTGCTTGTTGGAAAATAGTACAAGATTCCACAAATTTATTGACTTCATTTCCCATCTTTTGCCAAAAATAACTTCTTTTTACTAATTCAGTGGTCTTATTTATCCCAAAATGTCCTCCTAAGCCACCAAAATGTTTCTCCTTAATAATATTTGTCCTCATGGAACATTTAGGAATGCATAATTGGCATCCTTTAAACAAGAGTCCATTCTGAATCAGGAAATCAGAAAAATTAGTATGGTATTTGCCAACCATTTTAGTGCATACCTCAAAAACTTCTCCAAATTCTAGATCATCAGCATATAGGTGTTTTAGGGAATCAATCCCTACACTCTGAAGTTGAACTTCCTCAACTAATCCAATCCTTCTAATTAGGTCATCAGCCACTTTGTTTTCCACTCCCTTTTTATGCTTTATGTTGAAGGTATATGCTTGCACCTGCTCCATCCATTTAATGTGTTGGACTCCAAGCTTCTCCTGACTGTTTTGAAAACTTAGTGCATGGTTATCAGTATAAACAATAAATTCTTTAGGGAGTAAATAGTGTCTCCACTTTTTCAAGGCTTTCACCATTGCATAAAGTTCTAAATCATAAGTAGAATACCTCTTCTTTGCATCATTCAATTTTTCTGAGAAAAATTCTATAGCCTTACCTTCTTGGCTCAAGACTACACCTATAGCCAAGTTGCTTGCATCTATTTCAACTATGAATACCTTGTTGAAGTCAGGGAGCACTAGGATTGGTTATTGTTCCACTCTATTCTTGAGATATTGAAATGCATATGCTACTTCTTTGTTCCACTCAAATCTGGTCCTTTTTCCACCTTTTATTGTGTCCAACATAGGAGCACACACATGGCTAAAATTATTAATAAAATTTCTATAGAAAGTTGCTAAACCATGAAAACTTCTAACATCACCTTGGTTCTTTGGTGGAGGCCAGTTGACTATTGTTGCAACCTTCTCTAGATCCATTTTGAGAGTGCCTTGGGAGATGAAAAATCCTAGGAAGATGAGTTCCTTCTTCATAAACATACATTTTTCCAAGTTAATCACTAACTTGTACTTATGGAGTCTCCTTAGGACCTGCTCAACATGATCAAGGTGTTCCTCTTTTCTATGACTATAAATTAGAATGTCATCCAAATATATGACCACAAACTTGCCAATAAAATCAATAAAGACCTCATTCATGAGTCTCATGAATGTACTAGGAGCATTACTCAAGACAAAAGGCATAACAAGCCACTCAAATAAACCTTCAGTTGTCTTAAATGTTGTCTTCCATTCATCTCATGGCTTAATCCTGATTTGATGATAGCCTGATTTTAAATCAATCTTAGTAAAGTAAAAAGCATTTCCTAGTTGGTCCAGAAGATCTTCCATTCTTGGGATTGGAGATCTATATCTTATTGTTATTTTTTTTATGGCTCTACTATCAGTACATAATCTCCACTTTCCATCCTTTATAGGGGCTAAAACTGATGGGACAGCACATGGACTGAGACTCTTTTGGATGAGTCCCTTCTCTAACAGTTCATTAACTTGTCTTGCAATCTCTGCATGTTGCACTGGTGTCATCTTGTATGGGGCCTTATTAGGAAAGAAGGAACCAGGTATCAAGTCTATTTGGTGACTGATATCTCTTAAGGGAGGGAGGGTTTTAGGTAGATCACTGACAATGACATCACTATATTTTGTGAGTAGTTTCTGAACTTCATCAGGTATGGGGTCATTATTATTAGATCTTACACTATCCTTAGGCTTGGAGATCAAGACATAGGCTTCATTTTTGAGTTCCCTCAATACTTTTAGCATTTCTTTTTCCCCCATGGTAATGACAGTAGGTTCCTTCTCTATTTTGGTATCAGGCAGGGGCTTCATAGTGAATTTTTTTTCCATCTTTAGTGATAGAGTAGGCATTTTTCCTACAATGGTGTGTGGCATCTACATCGTACTACCAAGGCCTTCTTAGGAGAATGTGGGAGGCATCCATCTCCAGAAAATCACAAAGAACTTTGTCTTTAAAGTCTTCTATTGAAAATTCTATCCATGCTTGTTCAGTCACTGAGGTTTGTTGACCCTTTGTTAGCCAAGAGACATGATAATGAAAAGGATGAGGCTTCTTAGGTGGGTTTAACTTCTATACCATTTCACAAGATACTAAAGTTTCAGTGAGCCAGAATCTATAAGTAAATTATATACCTTCCCATTGCCTTTGATCTTTTTCCAGAAGAGATTCTTTCTTTGAGGAGGTTCTTGGCTTTGTGGAACTTGAAGGAAGACTTGTCTCATCATCAAACATGTTCCTTCCTCTGATTCTAAGCCCCTTACATTTGCATTGTCTTCTTGCTTTTCCTCTTGAATGAGTTGAGCTCTCCTTTCACCTTGGTTGTTGTTATTTCTCTTTTCAGGGCATCTTCCTACATGGTGTCCCAATTGATTGTAGTAGTAACACCTTAATGGTCCATTTCCTCTTCCAATTTTTTTCCTTCCCCTATTGAAGGGTCTTCTCCCTCTATAGTTACCTCTAAATTTTGTATCATTGTTTTCTTTGTCTCCTTGGTCATGAGTCCTACTGCTATTACCACTGTATTTCCCTCTATTCCAAGAGGTTCCTCTTCCTCTGAATTTCTTCCCACTGTCATTACTCTTTCCCTTTCCAAACTCTTGTTTTCTCTTCCACTTTTCCTCTACCTTGAGTGCCATTTGATAGCACTTGTTCACTATGGTAGGGAAATGTAGGCTAAGTTCCTCTTGAATGGATACCTTAAGACCATTCATATATCTTACTAACTTTTCTTCTTCATATTCTGCCACATTTGTCTTCATACATAGCTTTAGGAACTCCTCAGTGTATGAGCCTACATCCATATCCTTTTGCTTTAGGCTTTGATTTATCCTATGGAGTTGTACCCCATAGTCTTCAGGCACATAGGTCTCCTTGACCAATGCAATCATTTTGTTCCATGAAGAGATCATACTCTTCCCATTCTTCACCCTCTCTATTTGGATGAAGTTCCACCA
>MU224884.1:1082825-1095540 GCA_018584345.1 Thuja plicata
GGAAATGAGGTGATGGGAGTAGGGTAGGAGTAGGGTAGGTTGTCTAGGTTGGATTAATAGGTTCCTAGCTAGGGTTTAGATTATTATTCAAATTAGATTTGAATAAATCATGGTTTAGAAGAATTAGCAATATGGGGGATTTAATAAATGCAAATTTATTAAAAAGGAGATTTTATGAGACAAATGTATTCAAATGAAATACATTAGAATAGTATTTAAGCTATTGATAAATACTAGCAAATGAAACTATTTAATTTCTTAAATTAAATAGTTAGAGGAATAAGAGGAAAAATAATATTAATAATAACATTAATATTTTTGAACGTCTACATTTTTCCCCTCTTTGATGTGGCGTCGCAAGTGACGTTACGTCAAAGACAAGAAAATAAGTTGCCCCAGAGGAAGAGGGTTTCTAGGAGTCATGCTAAAGAAATGACGGTACAGGGTTGTGCCCCCTCGAGAAAAGAACATAACGAAGATGACGTTGTGGAATTTTCTCAAAAAAGGATGCAACAGGTAGGAGGAAGAGAGAGGAGGGAATAAATAGAAGCCTTCTAAAATGCAATTAAGAATGTAGCTAAGAATGCAAATGCAAATGAAATTAAATGCAGCTAATGAGCATTGGGGATCCATTTGTGTGGAAA
Organism: Thuja plicata; assembly: GCA_018584345.1. Lineage (NCBI taxonomy): Eukaryota > Viridiplantae > Streptophyta > Pinopsida > Cupressales > Cupressaceae > Thuja > Thuja plicata. The sequence goes on from MU224884.1 coordinate 1,083,470, forward strand.
AAATATAGAGAGCACATCCGATTTTAATATTGCAATAGGAGGTATGCATCGGGTGTTAGAAAACACAGATGAAAATATTCCTTTGCGTGGACTAGATGCTTCAAACAAAATCACACTGCAAGAGACGCATGTATCAATAGCCACCAGTCACAACTCACCAAGATATAGTAGATCGAGGTAGTGGTGAGTAGGTTTAGACTGACACAAAAAAGATAAAATCAGTAAAGAAGGCCTCATGACCAAGCAGTCATTCGGTCCAAATTTATTGCCATGAACAGGATTGATGTGATGAAGGATTTTCTAAGCCGACGCCAGAAGGATGCATCCTAACGGGCAGAGATTGAATTTGAATTGATAAAAGAGATTCGCTGGCAAAAGCTATGAACAGGCTGGGGAGCAAGGACAATCGGTCGCAAAATTGATTTGGTGAAAAACATGGTCACAGTCGCATGAGTCAAAACATCACTAAAAAATAAGATCTAGAATGATGCGGAAAGAACGAAGTGTTTATTGCATGATTTTTTAGAATATTTGATGTTTTTAGAATTTTTGGGATTTTTTGAATTTTTTTGGATTTTTGAAAATGTTAAATGTTTTATGGGGATTTTATGCGTATTCAAGATGTGCAACAAGATGATTTATACAAAAATATACACGGGGGGGAGGAAAACAAGTGGGGGGAAATTTTAGAGAAAACAGCGGCTATAAGAAGGGTTGGGGGACTTAAGGAAGGTCATTTGTGAATAGTAAATAGTGAATAGTGAAAACTGAGCTCTGGAGTGAAAAGATGGCTAACGAGAGGATGAAGGGGAAGTTGGGGGAGCGTGTGCGCACACCCGGGAGGCCCGCAGAGCAACTGGTACCAGTGAGTGGCCTATCTAGGACCTTGCATTTATTATTTTCAAAGTTATTTAACGCTTTGGGAAGGGTTAGGTGGTAATAAATGTGGGATTTTTGAATTTTGGACTAGAGACGCCGATTTGTGAACCAGCGCCTGCAAGGACATCGATCCCTAGATCGACATCTTTGAAGACGTCGATCCCTGAATGGGCATCTTCAGAGATGATGGTGTCAAACTGGCATCTTCGAAGACGTCAGACCCAGACCTTCATCTTCAAAGATGACGGTCTGCAGGAAAAGCAGACGGAGACACCAGTGTATGAACCGGCGTTTCCTACTGAACTGGTGTCTGCGCCCAAAAGGGAAGACACCAAAGGGAAGGGAAATGGAGGGACCCAGCGGGGGCCAGAGATGGGTTGGAAAAAGACCTAGGCACAAGATGCCCCACTTTGGGAGGGTTTACACTAGGATTAGAAGAAAAAGTGACCAACATGGTGGTTTGTTGAAAATTTTCAGGAGCAGTTCCCACCATTGGGATCGTGAGAGCATTGGCCGCTGACTATGGAGTTGGAGCCATAGCTCATAGAGGAGGACTAGGGTTTGTTAGCAGTAGTCAGGTTGGACTATGTGCCCCGTTGGCCTAGGCTACGGGTGTATAATGGGATGATGACCACATTGATTGAGCGGTGGCACAGTGATACCACCATATTTCACCTGCCTACTAGAGAGGCGACTATCACCTTGGAGGATGTCTGGCAGATCCTTTGGTTACCCATCTGAGGGGTGATTCCTTAGTACTGGTTGGAGGATAGTGACCATTTTATGGAGATTGATTTTAGGAGACCGATGAGACAAATCCCTACATATAGGATGCCTTGGCAGCCAGTGGTCGATAGGAGGTTACAGCAGATAGCCCTATATCTAGCAGGATTGATTGGCGGGTGCATGTTAGCAGACTTGGCAGGACATGGTTTTGGCATGGGATGGGCACGAGTACTAGCAGAGATGCTAGAGGAGGGGACTACTTATTGTTGGGGTTATGTTGTCTTAGGACAGCTATACTATGACCTTCACATGGCTACATACCGTGGGGCACGCAATATGGGTATAGGCATGACATTGATGCTAGTATGGGCCTAGGAGCACATTGTAGTGTTCCATCCTATAAGAGTTTGAGAGGCACGACATCCTGGAAAGCCCTATGCCTATAGATATAGGCTGCCCTTGAGATACACCTCTGTCAGCCAGACTGGATATTGGTGGTGACTCATAGATGAGGTACAAGTTTTCTGCTGGACCCCATACCGACTATGCGAGCCATGGGGGACGATGGACTGGGTGACAAGAGTGGAGGACAATTTTGAGGATTTCCTATACCTTTCGTACATTCAGACAGATTGCTTTCTATTGGGGAGGACTATCCACCAGATAGAGAGGTATAGACCCTCGAGGGTTATGCGACAGTTTGGTCTACAACATGGGGTGGCGGCAGAGGATGCCTTACATCCTCATGTCACTAGGGAGGTAGGTACCTGGGGGAGATACACAGATGCTCTTACAGTGAGGGTATCTTGGAGAGACATTATGTAGCTTGACTTTGTGGCACATCCTGATATCACAGATGTAGGGATGACTCTGGAGTACGTAGCATGGTGGGTTGCACACACACCATTGCACCTCACAGATCCCGCTTAGGTGGCTACTCATGAGAAACTGATAGGTGATATGGATGTGCATGAAAGGACAACTATAGGGGATGCCCCAGAGACCTTGGTAGCAGGTCAGAGGAAGAGACCACAGAGATGGGTTAGACCTTGTACAGAGGTGGAGGTAGGGACTAGACCTGATCAGGGGCCATAGGGGCCACCACAAGTATAGGAATAGGTACAGGCACCACAAGTGCCACAGTAGGTATAGGTACAGGCACTCCAGGTGCCACCATTGGTACAGGGTCCACAAGGGCCACTAGCAGGTTTCATAGCATAGGAGACTTATGATATTGTCATCGTAGAGAAAGACAGTCTGCAGACAGAGTGTGCATGACTGCGAGGTGTTCTAGGCATGGCCGAGGTGTCTGAGACCAGCCTACAGATAGAGATGACCTTCATATAGGGTTTATTAGCTACGGAGATGGCACGGGCGGACAAGGCAGAGGGTTCTCTCAATACCCTACAGGGCAGGGTTAACTCAGGAGAGTTTTCCATGGTCAATTTGACGCAGGATGCTGCAGAGCTATGCACTGAGATAGGTACACTGACGAACTAGTTAGATAATCTGACCTTGCAGCTAGAGCAGGCCACAGAGCAGATTTTGGCATTGACCTCGAAGAGGGATGCAGCACAGCGGCGGGCTGAGACATACATGACTAAGCGGGATATCGCCAGATAGGCAGCCATTGCAGGTGGGGCTGGGCAGGTTGTGGCCGAGGCATTCGCAACTCATAGAGATGTGAACAAGGCAGGCAGAGAGGCATCCTACTATCAAGCATTGTATCATCAGCTAGTTCCTGAGGGACAGAGGTGAGATTACTCAGAGAGGTCTCGATCTCAGAGCACAGTGCGGACCTCAGCATCACAGGGATCTGTGGGTATGTCGCCACGTCTAACACCAAAGAAGGGAGGTGGATCCTCATAGCCACCGGCATGATTCAACAGAGGATCATGTGACACATATTTGCATTTTGAGACATACATGTATATGGGCACCGAGGTGCACGTGATGTATTTTATTGAAGAACATTGTATTTTATGGACATTGATATATACATATATGATCGAGGACTTCTTATGATGCTTATGATGTATGATGTACATGTTGTGATCTATGTATATGCCTATATGATTACTAACATTTGGTGCTTGCAGGATGTGATGTATATGTATGACCTGTTGTGTATGCAGGATGGTGTTATAATTATATATATATATATGATGTATGACTTATGTAGGGTGGATGATGCTATATATATGAGGTACTGACGTGTGTGGATGCAGGATGTGATGTGATTTTAGGATGTATGCGAATGTATATGTGACATTTTATGAATTCTTCTAAATGAGTATTTAACAATGCAAGACTAAAATGAATCTAAATGTAGTAACTATGCAAGACATGAAATGAATCTAAATGAATTATGGAAGATATGAAATGAATCTAAATGAATTGACTATGCAAAGTTCTAAAATGATACTAACTAACTTAATGATGATTAATGCAATTTAATGATGGACCTAATATGATGATTAATGCGACCTGAATGATGGATCTAATGAAATCTAATGATGAATCTAATGGATCTAAAATAAAGAATAATGAATCTGAAATGATGAATAATGCAACTTAATCTTAATGATAGATACAGTAATGATACTAAAGGCAACATATGTGATGGATGCAACGGGTACAATAGGACTCATATTTTTTTGGTGTGTCACAATCAACTGATAAACTAGATAAGTGGACTATGGAGGATCAGGTAGGGAATGTTAGTAGGACGACGACTCGAGATGTTAGCACGATGGCAAGAAGATTGAATATGTCACGAATACACAAGGATAAAATTGAGTGATTAATTACAAGCGATTTAGCTACAACGATTATGTACAAAGGTTGTTGTTGAGATTTGATTGGATCATGTTGTTTGTCTTGATGCACGTGATAGTGTAGTATGTTGATTGATTAGTTCAAAAGGCATCCTACGAGAACCCAAAGATTGTTATGAATAAGGTGTCTCAACCTTGGATAATTCCTATTCTTATTATTTTTTTTGTAAAATGTATTTCTTGCAAATAATGTAATTAAGTGTGAGTGCACATGTCTAGTTGGCATGTTGATGTGTCACTCCACTTGATGTGTTGGCATCTTGAATTGTGTGTAAGAAGATCGTGGCTAAAATGGTTATGAAGGATTCTTATGACACGTAAGAGCTATTTCTAGAAGATTCAATGACGGGTGAAGACATACAAGACATGTGGAAACTGATAAAGTTGAGTACTTTCAGGAGACAATCGACACTCAACTTTATCAGTTGCAATGCAAGTTCTTTCAGGAGACAATCAACACTCAACTTTATTAGTTGCCACATGTCTTGAATATCTTCACCCGTCATTGAATCTTCTAGAAATAGCTCTTACATGTCATAAGAATCTGTCATAACCATTTCAGCCATGATCTCCTTACACACAATTCAAGATGTCAACACATCAAGTGGAGTGACACATCAACATGCCAACTAGACATGTACACTCACACTTAATTACATTATTTGCAAGAAATACATTTTACAAAATAAATAATAAGAATAGGAATTATCCAAGGTTGAGACACCTTATTCCTAACAATCTTTGGGTTCTCTTAGGATGTATCTTTCCTCTTGAACTAATCAATCAGCATACTACACTATCACGTGCATCAAGACAAACAACATGATCCAATCAAATCCTGACAACAACCTTTGTACATAATCATTGTAGCTAAATCACTTGTAATTAATTAGTTGGTAAATTTTTAGGTTCCTATTTTCTCAGAGTATGGTAAAACCCTAATACGGCAATATTTGGAAGTTGCCCTAAAAAGGAAAGCTTGTGATATAAGCATTTTTTAGGGTTGTAGACTGTGATAGGAAAAGAGTGTATTGTTGGTATGATCTGGTGCTACTGGATTTGTCTTTGAGTGTCGATTGTCTCCTGAAAGAACTTGCATTGCAAGTGTGTTGTAACCGTTGTGTTGAAGATAATACATTGTGCAAGTTTTGGAGTGCTGGGGTTTTTTACCGAAAGGTTTTCCCCAGGGTAAATCATTTGTGTCATTCTCTATTTTTTGTATACATGGTATATGGCAGCAATATCATTGTTAAAGTAGTTAATGAATCTAAAATTGTAAGGATTTAAAAGAATTTGCACAATAATTTCCTTTAGAGATTAGTGTAGGAAGTTGTTTTTGCACCTGAGTTTCCTTACAAAGATGATGATGATCTAGATTTAAGTTGACGAGAGGAAGGATACATCCTCAATAGACTTATTTCCAGAAAGATGGGACTTACTAGGCTGGTTGGTCAAATGTGCACTGTGATCAAACTGTAGAACCAACGTAGGATTTTAATGTCGCAATTGTATCGTTTCCACACAAGGAGAAACTCAGGATATGAGAAATATACAGGACGGAAGCTCAGGGTTTGGGATAGTATAATGTATGGACAACAATATACAATATTATGTGTACAAAAAGCTTAGGATACGAGATAGGAAGATCATTTTAGACTAGTGTGTATGATATGCGAACACCCAGGGAATATGGGAAATACGGAGGTGAGTGGAGATGTGGTGTTGGTGATGCAAGGAAACAAGATTTTGATAGATAATGGAACGGTCCATTATGTGTGATGCCTATTTCCAGGTTTTCATCACGCATATGTGTCCAAGGTGCCTGATTGCCAAGTTTTCATCATTGGACGAAATTTTTCTCTTTATTTTTCTTTTTGATTTCTTTGGATCTTTTTGATGTTTTTGATATTGCCCAAGTGCCTGTTTACCAGTTTTTCACTGGGACAACCATTTTTTCAGCTTCATTTTTCTACTTTTTAGAGATTTTTTTAGGACTATTTTATATTGTTTTTGTGCTTTCTTCAGGAATTTTTATACTTTTTATGGATTTTCTCATATAACTGGAATGAACAACCAGCCATCAGGCATAGAAGCGCCTGAGATGAATGATGTTGATAGGATCATTCAATGGTTATCCTTCAGGAGTGGAGAGTTGATATGCCCCAAAACCGAAGCATGTAGTGACAACATATGGGCCTTGCCAAGTGACTTCAAACTTGCCTTTATTTTCCCAATCAATACCCACTTTCTGATTTTCCTTTAGCACAAGGTCCCCTACCTGGAACTGGCATGGGTGGACCTTCTTGTTATAGTTCCACTTGAGTCTATTCTGGTAAACAATCAAGTGATCATAAGCTTGCTGGCACTTTTCATCTAGTAGATCAAGCTGTGTGAGTCGTGCCACTCGATAATCTTCATCATCAATCAGGCCTCTTAGTGATACTCGGAGGGATGGTAGTTCAACCTCATTGGTAAGACTACTTCATCACCGTAGACTAGGGAATATGGAGTAGTGCCAGTAGGAGTACTATAGGAAGTGCGATATGCCCATAGGGCGGGGTTGATCTGAAGATGCCAGTTACGAACAGTATCATTGTCAACTTTCTTGAGGATTTTGAGGATGGTTTTATTAGTTGCCTCAGCTTGGCCATTACCTTGTGGGAAATATGGACTGGAGAAATAGTGATGGATATGGAGGTGAGCACAGAGATCACTGATGTGTTGATTTTCAAATGGTGTACCATGATCTGTGAAGATGGTGGAGGGTATGCCGAAGTGGCAAACAATGTGATAGAGGATGAATTCGGATATCTAGATGCCAGTAGTGAGTGTGAGAAAAATTGCTTCAACCCACTTTGTAAATTACTCTATAGCTGTGATTGTGTACTTGTGGCCTTCAGACAAGAGGGGATTAATCTTACCAATGAGGTCAAAACCCCAACAAGAGAAGGGCCAAGGAGGCACAATAGGTCTAAGGTCCTGAGTAGGAGCATGGATCAAATTAGCATGTTGTTGGCAAGGTAAGCACTTCTTGACAAACTCACAAGCATCATGTTCCATTATAGGCCAATAGTATCCTGTACATAGAATTTTCTTGGCTAGGACAATGCCACTCATGTGGGCACCGCAAATTCCAGCATGTACCTCTTATAAAGCTTGGGTGGCTTCATTTTTATGTAAACACCTAGAGATCACATTGTGATAACCTCGACGATAAAGGGTGTTGGCTACGAGGGTGTAACGGGATGCTCTGCAGATAAATATTTGGTGTTGGGTTGCAGTGAGGTGAGGAGATATGATACCATTTTGTAGGTAATCTTGGATATCGTGGTACCATGGGGATTGGGGACCAACCAAGAAACATACGCAATTTGATTCATCATTCTCATGAGCGGGAGCATGTAGTTTCTCAACTAAGAATTCATATTGTGTAGATTCGTGAGGAATCTCTAGGAGGGAGCCAATTGTGGCCATTACATTAGCAACCTTATTCTGTAGGTGTGGTACTTGTGTTATCTATAGATGGAGGAAGTGTTCTTTCAGTTTGTCAACCATTTGCTTATATGGCGTCAATTTGTCATCTTTGGTTTGATACTCATCTAGGACTTGTTTGATGATGAGTTGGGAGTTTCCAAAGACATGTATATTTGTAATGTTCTACTCTATGGCCATGCAGAGTCCTGCGATTAGTGCCTCATATTTTGCAATGTTGTTTGTGCAGGGAAATCTCAATTTGAATGACATAGGGATGTAGTCACCTTGAGGTGTGACAAAAATTATTACTACCCCTGCACCATGAGCTATGTAGGACCCATCAAAGTAGAGTTTCCAAGTTGGTTTTTCTTCTATCATGTATAAATGCTCATCTAGAAATTCTGTGACCAAAGGATATGCATCTACCAATGGCGCTTCTGCTAGTTGTTCAGCGATGACTTGCCCTTTAATGGATTTTCTATCTACATATTGAATATCAAACTCGCTTAGCAACATAACCCATTTTTCCATTCGACCTATGAGTGTAGTCCTAGAGAGTAGGTACTTGAGAGGGTCCACCTTTGAAATGATCTTGGTTGTATGACTAAGCATATAGTGGTGAATTTTTTGAGTGGCGAAGACCACTACCAGTCATGCTTTTTCTATAGGAGAATAATTGAGATCATAACCTACTAAAGTCCTACTGATGTAATAAATGGCTCTATCTTTACCCTCATCATCTAGCTGAGATAGGAATGCCCTAAGTGATGTGGTAGTAGCAGAAATATATAGGATGATTGGTTGACCAGGTACAGATGGTACCAAGATGGGTGGGTTAGTCAAGTATTCTTTGATTTTGTTGAAACTCTTCTGACACTGAGAATCCCACTTGAATGTGTTTTCTTTTCACAGGAGATGAGTGAATGGTTGGCACTTTTCTACTAGTTGAGAGATGAAATGATGCACAAATTGTAGCTTTCCTTGGATGCTGCATAGTTATCAGAGTGTTTTTGGTGGAGGCATCTCTATGATAGCTTGTACTTTCTTTGGATCAATTTCTATGCCTCGTCTAGATACAATGAACCCCATGAGTTTTCCTGATGTCACCCCAAAGACACATTTATTAGGGTTAAGCATTAAGCAGTAGTGTCTAATCCTATCAAAGACGCATTCTAGAACATTTAGGTGATCTTCCCTTTTTACTGATTTTTCCAAGATATCGTCCACATAGTCTTCAAGGATTTTGTGAATCATGTCATGAAAAATGACATTCATGGCCCTTTGATAGGTTGCCCCAGCTTTCTTTAAGCCAAAAGGCATCATGTTATAGCAGAAGGTGCCCCAAGGGGTTGTGAATTTTGTCTTATGCTAATCTTCTTCTGCAATGCAGATCTGATTATATCCAGAAAATTCATCCATAAGTGACAACATCTCATGTCCTACTGTGAGATCCACAATCATGTCTATGTTTGGAAATGGGAAATCATCTTTGGGACATGCCTTATTGATATCTCTAAAATCTATACATATCCTAATTAATTTATTAGGCTTAGAGATGGGCACCATGTTAGAAATCCAGTCAGAATAATCAATGGGACGGATGATCTTGGCTTGGAGTAACTTTTCTAGCTCTGCTTTGACAAGTGGTGTCACTTTAGGGTGCATCTTTCTGAGCTTTTGCTTGACAGGTTTGATGCTTGGGTCCATTGCTAGATGGTGAACCACTAAGTTGGGATTCAATCCTGACATGTGGGAGTAAGACCATGTGAACTTGTTGATGGATTCCTTTAATAAACTGACAAGATCACTTTCTTCTGCTTCAGTCAGAGATGTTGCTATGTATGTGATGGCGGGATTCTCTTTAGTACCCAGGTTGACAGGTTTTGCTTCTTCAATGAGAATCGATGACTGTTCAGGCTTGTAATCACGAATCAGAGGAAGAGGAGAATCTTCATCCTCTAGCACCTCAGAGAGGTTTTCACAAGGGGATACACCCTTTGTTTTTACTATTTTATGATCAGATAGCGCCCCAGAGGGGTTTTCGCTAGGGGATACATTTTTCTCTTTTTTATTTTTATTTTTCTGTTTCATTTTTGTGGCTGAATTATCCTCTTCCCAAAATTATGTCTTTGGGTCTAGTTTGTAGACATATGTTGAGTCTTGCCCCCAGTCCTTGTTTTTCTCAATTTCTCCCACAAAGCTTAGGAGTGCATCCTCACTTTGGAACTCATCAATGTGCATGACACTTGGTTGGTACCAGTCTATGATTTCAGGATGGCGAAGGGGAAGGTCAATGAAGAGGATGGAAATTTGTTGTAGGACAACATTTCCCAGGAAGGTTTCATCATCAAAAACATCATCATAAGCTCTCACAACTTTCTCTTCCGGGATATCTTTGATGTCAGTAATTTTTCCGAGGGATGGAAAAGAGGCAAAGATGTTTTCATTGGTGCCCCCATTCATGTTAGAGCCCATGCTAAGGCCTGGGTGATTTTGTAGTCGGGTAGGTATAATAGGATCTTTCATTCCTCGCTCTTCATAACCAAGGCCACCTCCTTGATAGTTCCATTTTTCTGTCACCATTTTGTGTGTTGTGCGGTACTTATCTTTGAATTAATTGAGGTGACTTGTGTCCTTGGGTGGTGGATCTTTATATAGCCATTGGTTGATGTTTGGTGTCATTTCCTGGCTAGTCAAAGTACGTTTTGATATAAAAGTGGTAGGACCAAATTGTAGTGCCTTGGTTGTCTCTGATTATGTCTTTCTTAGATTAGGTTGGTGGCCTTGAGTGTGTGTATCAATTGGCAGTGCTCCAACCATGAAGGCATCAGATAAAGTGTACTCACCACAACCTCTGTTTTTGATCTTGATCGTGGATAAGGTGGAGGAGAGAATTGTTTCAGGGTCTGAATGAGTTCGGGATGAACTGGCAACAGAGGTTCCAATATCAATAGGGATGGTGATTGGAATGTGGAAAGGATGTTTCCAATGCATTGCAATATGTGAAGGGCTTGGGATCTGCATGGATGGTGATCTCAGTGTCGTTATATGGGAATTTGATGCACTGATGGTAGGTGGAGGGGATGGCTTGCATAGAATAAATCCATGGGCATCCAAGGAGGATATTGAAGGGAAGGTCAAGATCAACAACATGACATAATGTATCCTAAATAACTGGGCCCACTTAAATGGGCAATGATATGGTTCCTTCAGAAGTACGCTCTAGATTGTCATATGCCTTTATTATGATGACATCATTTGTTATATCAACTTCAGTGCAACCCAACTATTTTATGAATTTTAGAGTGCACAGATTTAGGGCCGATCCATTATCTACCATGACCCGTTTGATGGCAAAATATTTAACCATGAAAACAATATGGAGTGGGAGATTACGATTGCTTTCCTCTAAGGGTATGTCTATTGTTCTAAAGGAGACTCTGACAAGGTTTTGGAATTTAGTGAGATTGATGTCGCTGGGAACACGGGATTCTTGCAAGGCTTTATTTAGGATCTCTTTATAAGTGGGTAATGTGTGGAGAAGAAACAGGATGGAAATTTGGGCATGAGTATCCCCTAGGTGTTCAAAAATGTTGTATTGGGTCCCAGCAGATGGGGCGGGACCGGCACCTGCAACTGTTATCCTGCCTCTACGATTGGTGATTGCGCATTGGTTATCGGCACCCTTGACATGGATGACATTGATGGAGGACTGGACTTGGGATATGCAGCCAATAAGATTATCGTAGTTGATATAAGCATTGGTATAATCTTTTCTATTAGCATTTTCTGCTTGTTTACACTTCCCCTGATTAGAGGACTGGGTAGGATTGCCTGGGCCTGTACCTGAAGTGCATTTAGGGAATGCATTTTGATAAATTTTAAGGCCTACATTTGGTGATGACTGGGCATGAGAGTCCACTTCAATCTCCTTGCAGTCAATGAGATCCTGAATATAGTGTTTCAACTTTATGCATTTGAGGGTGGTGTGTCCCTTAAAACGGTGGTATTTGTAGACGTCTATAATTGTCCTTATATTAATTTAATTAATATTCCCATAACATTATAGTTAATTCTAATTAATTATATTTGTTATATTCTTCTATCTATTTAATTAAATTTATTTAATTAAATATGATTCACTTTCCTTAGTAT
>MU224884.1:1095639-1144397 GCA_018584345.1 Thuja plicata
TAAATTTAGATTAAGCTAATTTGAACCTAGATCCTACCCTACCTCACATCACTCTCACCAAATAAACCTATTCACTAATTAACTAAGGTTAATTAGGCTAATTTCTTGATTTCTACACCAATTAGTCTTAATTATTTGCTCACACATGTGTGAGCAAACTTCCAAAATTGTACTTTTCCAAATAATCCTTATTTGGTGCCAACAAGGTTTCTTACACCCATAATGACACCTTACACTTTTCAAAAGTGTTTCATTGGACTAAAACTATTACACCCTCTTACAAGATCCTTCACATGTGTACTTTAAGTACACTTTGACCCATCACATCCAAAGTTGCTCACACATGTGTGAGCAAAGTGAGACTCTTGCATGGCTTATGTGTCCCTCATGTGGCACCTATGTGGATGCCACATGAGCTCCACCTCATCAAAGCCCTCTCTCTCCTCCAAAAACTCTATAAATAGAGGCCTTTGTCAAGAGTAAATCATCTCCCTTTTATGCATTGTTATCATGTTAGTTTGATTCTAGAGCATTTAGCATTTTCATAGCAAATTTAATTTGTAGTTCATGCTTAGTTAATTTTGGTAATCTAGATATCACATCTTAGGACATAATGGAATGAATCTTATTTAGTTTTTGCTTCATCTTGCATATCAATCTAGTTTAATCTTTGCATTCACATAGTCATGGTGATGACTTGAGACAAGTTCCTCATACTTGCTCTTGAGTTCTCTATTCCTTAGCTTGCATCTTCAATCAATCAAAGTGGGATTAATATATTGTGTTGGGAGAGCACACCCACAAACCTCTCTAAGAGAAAATCAACAAGGCTTGGGTGCACTTGTTTAGCTCATCGCAGGTCATGATGGGATCTTTTGTTTTAGAGTATGTTTAGACATGTTAGGTATGCTTATTTGATGTATTTCTCTAATGTTTACATGTATGAGTGTGCTCCTAATAGGTCAGATTCTAGCACATACATTTTGGCATGCCCGGTAAGACCCACGTCCCTTCTTTTCTAACATTTTTTGTAGATTTTTCGCGGTTCAGAAAAATTTCACGCAGACCCATCTCCGCTTTGGAGTCGCCATCTCCACAAATTACCGTCTCCGCTCCTTGGCCATCTGAAAAGCTCCATTGTCTCCACCAATATTTCACCGTCTTCGCTTGTTCAAAAATAGACTTATAACACTGTTGTTTTAAACTGCTTTTTATCACTTTTTAGCATTTTTAACTCTCAGGTTTTTGACAGTAACATAGTTTTTAGGAGTTAAATATTGTCTGGTTTGGTAAAAATATTATTTTTAAGTTTGGCTAAGTCTGTTCTTTTTAACAGAATCTAAGTGTGTGTTTTATGTCGTCTGTGCAGGTATATCACCATTTCTGCAGATTGTCATCTACGCAGATCACTGTCTGCGACACTTCGCCATCTGTGCATTTTTTTACAACATTTAATATCTGATATTTCAAACTACTAATGAATTTCATGATGGTCCCCTAATGATTCTTGGCAGATTATTAAAATAAACTTGTATGATTAATCATTTGTCTTTGAATGTATGTTGTTTGAAAAAAAAAAAACTCGCTCAATCTTGAATGTTAAAGGAACAAACCTCACCAATCTTGAATGACATAAGGTAAATGAACACACATTTTGAAGCTTTCTCTTTGTTGTGTGGAAAATAAATTGAACATGAATGATTAACCACACTATTGTATCTTTTTCTTAGATAGAAAAAACATATAGTTGCTTTAATAGGTTCAATTTAGAATGAATATTTCTTGGTGTGTTTGAAGAAGTGTTTCTCAACACTTCTTTCGAGCTATATGTCATTAGATTAAAACCCTTTAACATAAGTGATGCTATGATTAATTTATAGTTGTATCCTCTCCCCTCACCTTCATGGATCTTGGGTGAAGAGAAAGCTTAGCTTAATCAAGCTTCTAGAGAGGCCTGTCTAAAGGGTGCGCTTCCCCTTTAGAGGACGACCTCAAACCGGTAATCCCTTCAACCGGTATATAAATAAAGTGTGACCCAAAGGTCCCCTTTATCCCTTCAATCTCAGGTGGGTCGTGTTCAATGGTAGTCCATACTGAGTGAATATCCTTAGCATATTGGCATGGTTGAACTAGAGACTTAAGTGTCTCACGCCGTACAAATCGATTGCGGGGATGCCACAAAACCTTGCTAGAAAGTATAAATTAGTAGCCTACCTGATTCACCTCTGAATGGTGACTTATTATAGTGCAAGGGGAGGTAATATTCTCCCCCTAAGATTCCCATCATATGTGTCCTAGGGTATTGTGTTGTGAAAGAGATCTTCGTAGCACGACAACAATACCTGGTAAAAGGCAAAAACATGGGCGCCCTTTCGGGGGTGAGATTGTTATGTGAGCTGAAGGACTACCAAGCAATGGGCCTATAATATTTCATGAAAACCAAAATTCCTAAGGTAGCTATGATTTGAACTGTCTTCGTTGTGCTAGACCCAGTAAAAATACAAGTGGCTCGAAAGAGTCACTTGAACATACACAAACGAGATCTTACAATTTCAAATCAAGGTTTCATAATGTCACATTTGCTAGTATCCCTAAAGGTTGCCTTGTCCCTTGTTTGATTGTTTTAAGATGTGTGTCTATTATTTTCTGGTTTACATGTGCTAAAATCAGTTCTTGCCATTGAACAAATTTGCCCAAAATCAGACTAAAGGTCAAAAATCTGCCCAGAATTTCAACACACTACCTTAGCCAAAGTCAGCCGTCTCCGCTCTGGATCCACTGTCTACACAGATTACTGTCTGCATAGATCATTGTCTATGAAGATCATTGGCTGCGTCTGAGACTATCGTCTCTGCTTTAAAACAATGAGCTTCCAAATTTGCCAAGATATTCAAAAATTGACCTTCTACAGGACCCTGGAATCATTTGTCCTAGATCATTCATTCATTCAGCCAAAACCAAATTTTTCATGACATGACCAATTTCAAGAAACATAAGAAGGTTAATCTTCCAACACCTCTAGTCTATAGAGAGCAAAAGGAAACCACCCGTAAATCCAAGGAATACCAACATATTGCAACATCTATCAAGCAAGAGACTAAACATCATGAGAAAATTGACAAAATCCTCTAAAATAACAAAGTTTGCAATTTCATGCCCAAGTTTTCCATCAATAGTGCTTTTGTTGCTATTGAACAAAATGATTAGATAACATCTTGCTTTTGGATCATTCTTCCATTCTTCTATCGTCATTCTTCCTTCTCTTGGAGTATTAGATCAAATCATCAAATCAAATCAATCATTTAGGTTGAAAGACCTTAATCAAAGTATTACAAACCTTCATCCTCAAACAAACACAACATTTCTTGTAGACCATCAGTCCGTCTCAAGTAATTTAAATCCCTTAGTGATGTCCCATTTTGTTTGAGATCACAAGTCCATCTTCAAGTAGAATAGGTGTTACTTTAAATCCTTTTGTTTTTGTATCATCATAAGGTTTTGACATGCTTAGGTTTTGTTCCAAAAACCTTTAAATCAATTATCAATCAATCGATTGAATTCAAGATCAAAGATCTTTACTCCATTTCATTTCTTACATCTCCTTGTCTTCCATTCTTCTAAATCCACCATTGTATGGTTGTCACTCGATCCCAAGCTAGAAACATGAGGCGAACAACATTAAACACTGTTACCCGTGAGGAGAATCCATTTGCCACTCAATAATTTCAAGGAACTGGGGTACAAGCTGAAGAAGTCCCCGGAGAAACTGAATTAGTGGACCAAGAAGAAAGACCCACCCAAGTGAATGACTTCCTTAGAGACCCATACAACTTAGAAATGGTTGAGAAGGACATTATGCATAACAATGATGAAATATTCTTGAATCTTATTCATAATGGTGTCACGGTTCCTGTTGACTTCGATGAAACACTTCTTACCTAAAATGTCACCAAAGCCGCTACTGCAACCATGGCTTCTACTTCAAATGCTACATCAGCATGTGACACTGGTAGAGGACCTATGAGCGAACCCCCCACATCAGTACCTATATCAGCACCTATGTCAACAACTACATTAATACCTCAATTGACACTTGAACAAATTCAACAGATCATAAGAGCTTTGCCGAACAATACTACACATAATAGCACTCAAACAACGATGACTCAAGGAGCAAGTGCTAATGTCAACAAAATAGGGTAGGTTTCTATGCCCTTATACACATCATCCTTATTTCAAACAACAGGGATGAAGACATCTACAACTGACACATCTTGAGCTTATCAGTATATACCTCCTCCTACCGTTGGTATGACCTCCATGGGCTTTTCAACTGCACAATTTGGGGGGGTGGAGGTTATGTACCCCCGTTTCTCACACAAAATACTCCAAACTTTACCCAACAATTCAATGAGCTGAAGAACATTGTACAAGGCTTGTAGAATGGGGGCAAGAAGGAGTTTTCTTATGAGGAGATTTGTCCCTATCTATTTGACAAGTCTATCACGATGCAACCATTCCCACCAAACATTGAGATGCCTAAATTTGAGAAATACAGAGGTGAAACATGTCCTCTACAACATCTCAAAGAGTTTTATATTGCCTATCAAGAGGTCGCCTATAATAAGAATTACTTAAAAAGACTCTTCACTAGGAGTCTTGGAGGCACAGCCTTGGAATGGTTCATGGACCTTCTTTATGGATCAATCTCTACCTTCTCGGATCTTGTAGAGAAGTTTGTTGGACAATATTCATATAACATTGAGCATCAAGCAACCCTCAGCAATTTGTGCAATACTAAACAAAAGAATGGAGAAAACTTTGCTAGTTTCTTACAATGATGGAGACATATTGCAAATCACATGCCATGGAAAATACCTGATAGTCACTTAATTGACATCTTCACAAAGAATTTAATCTCTAAGATATCTTTCCAAATTAAAATGGCTTCACCAGACACCTTTGAATCCCTTGTTAAGAATGGAAAAGACATTTAAGATGGCCTTTTGCAAAGAGGTAGCATCAAACATTATACTCCTTCCAATAATGATAAACCAAAATTTTGGAGTAAAAACAAAGGAGTTGTCAATGATGGTGTGACTGATGCCAAGCATGTTCAAAATGTCCAAGCATCCAACAATAACAATCAAAACAATCACAATAACAATCAGTATCGCAACAATAACCAAAATCAAAATCAAAATCTGAACAATCAGAATAATCAAAATCTGAACAACAATCAGAATCAGAACAATTATAACAATAATCAACAACCAAGCAATCAATCATTCTTGTTTCCTTGCAACAACTACAATAGTAACAACAACAACAATAATAAGGACAATCGACAATGGTTACAATTCACAGCTTTGGCAGAACCTCTCGATGCGATCTTCAAACAACTGGCCGATCAAGGTATGATAGTCTACCCAAATACTCAACCTTTTGATGAGAATCAACCTAAACCTGTTTGGTTTAGAGATAATGAGTATTGTGATTATCATCGCATCAAGGGGCATGATACCAAGAAATGCATGAAGCTTAGACACTTTCTGCAAGATCTCATTGAGGATGGGAAAATTGAAGTTGAAAGTCAGAATGCATCCTCATCTAATGCGAAACTCAAAGTCTACAATCAGCCCTTCCCACCTCATAATCAAAACAATGCATCAAATGCAATCCCATATGACTATTCTACCAATACTATTACATGCCATGATCAAACATGTGGGAGTTTAAGTGAAAATGATATCTTTGGGTTTGACTCTCTTTGTGGCCACATTGAAGAATTTGACACGCACGTTAATACCATAATCTTCAAAGTTGCTGATTGTAATGCTACTACACGTAGACCCAAAGTCACTGGCCAAGCTGCTGATAAACCTTCTACATCTACAAATCCACCAGCTGCACCATCTACTGCTACTCGACCTGCTTCACACTTTGACTTATTGGCCCAATTACAAAAGATGCCTGCACAGATATCCATTCTAGAGCTCTTAAAAACTTAACCAATTCATAGAGAAATACTTGATAAAGCTCTAAATGAATCCCATGTCCCTGAGAACATCAACGCTGCACAATTCAAAGCTATGATAGGGAACCTAGCCACACAAGAACATCTAGTCTTCACTGATAAGGACTTTGGTGGTCCTGATCCTCATCATAATAAATCCCTCCATATAGAAGCAAAAATTCGCTCCACAAGAGTAAAATGAGTCCTCATAGATGGTGGATCTAGCTTAAATTTGTGCACATTGAAAATGATTCGTAATATGAGTCTTTTTGAGGACCTCATTGATGCAGACAAATGAATCACAATAAAAGCCTATGATGATCGAGAACGAGAAAGCAAGGGTTTGATCACACTACCCTTACAAGTGGGCCCGGCCCTGATTGAAGTTGTTTGTCATGTACTGGATCTAGATCTACCTTATAACATCTTGCTAGGATGCCCATGGATACATGCTATCAAAGGTGTACCCTCTACTTATCATCAATGTCTAAAGTTCCCATATCACGGTAGAGAAATCACAATTCCTGGAGATCCTAAGCCCTTTCAATACTGCAAGAGATTGAAAGGCAAACAAGCTAATTACTGTCCGTTGAATGAGTTTGGTTGACATTTCAATCAAGAAAACCCTATTTCAAACACTCCATTAGTTCCAGAAAAGACATCAAAAACACCAGCTGAACAATCCAAAGGAAAGGAAAAATTTACTAAAGACAAGGCTATTGAAGACAAACCCTCCTCATCTAAAGCAAAGGCCACATTTACGGATCAAGGCATGGGAGAGTATAAATTTGAAAGTGCTTTATGTATTGGGCAACTCCCTTTGTCTCCAAAGTCTTATGGAAGACCATCACCATTACCCCTCTCCAAAGATAAAGCGCTTATGTGCTGTAAATCAACTATTTTCAAAAATTGGGGGTCCCTATTAGATGAACACATGCAATATAGTGTCCTTGATTGGCTCTATAATGATGAATAAGAACGACCTATAATTTTTCCCAAAGGAAAGTATCCTAAGGTTACTCCCATTGTCAAAAGCATGGGATATCATGGTACTAGCCTTGGAGCTAATGAAACAGGTAAGAAGAAGATCATAACAGCTAATGGCTATCCTAAAGGACATGGATTGGGTTCCGTAGAGACTAAGACTAACTTCGCTAAGGATTATTGTCTAGTTGCCTCAGATTCAGACACTAAGGAAGAGTTCTTTGAAATTACTTTCCACTACATTGAAGATGATCAAAATGAAAACCACCATGTCTTCACTATCACCCAAGCCAACCTTTCATCCCCTCGTCTACCCCTTTCAAACCTTGAATTAATTGACTAGGATCAGCAAGACTCACCACCAGCTTTGGATGTTTGTGATTCAGATGAGGCAATTTAAGCCCTCTTTGGACTTAAGAATCTCTGAGAATATGAACATTAGATCCACTATAGTGAACAAGCCTACTTTGATAGCCAAGTCAACTCTCTTAGTCACAAAAATGAAAAAGAAAATAAAAATCAAAAAAATGAAAATACATCCTCTGGTGAAAACCTCTCGCAGACACCTTTGGATGAAGAAAAATATAAAATAAAGGATGCTTCCTCTAGTGTAAACCTTTTTGAGGTGCTAGGGGAGGGAGAGGTTGACTTACCATTTATATCTTTAGAACCAGAAGTTTCCTCTATGATCATTGAAGATACTATTCTAATCAGCCTAGGCACAGAAGAAGATCCACTCCTCACCTACATTGCAGTTTCTCTCAGCAATAAAGAAAAGAAAGACATGAAAGCATTCTTGCATAAACACAAAATCAACTTTTCCTAGACATAAAAAGACATGCCCAGGCTTGATACAAATCTTTTCATCCATCATCTTGTCGTAGATCCAAGTGTAAAACTTGTTAAGAAAAAACTTCGCAAGATGCATCCGCAGGTCACATTCGTAGTCAAAGTAGAGCTTCAAAAGATGTTGGATGCTGAAGTAATTAGACCAATTGATTATCCTGAATGGGTTTGTAATATTGTACTAGTAAGTAATCCTTCTAAGGGCATTTGCATCTACACTGATTTCATAGACCTAAATCTTGCATGTCCCAAGGATGATTTTCCACTCCCAAATATTGACATTATAGTGGATTTGACGGCAGGAAATGAAATGTTGTCACTTATGGATGGCTTCTCAGGTTACAATCAGATCAGGATAGCACCAAAAGACCAGCACAAAACCACATTCACAATTCCTTTGGGCACCTTTTGTTATCAGGTGATGCCTTTTGGCCTTAAAAATGCCGGAGCCACTTATCAACGAGCAATGACTACCATCTTTCATGACCTTTTTCATGTCATCATGGAAGATTATGTGGGTGATCTTTTAGGAAAATCCAAAGCAAGGGAATCCCATATTCCTATCCTCACTACCATCTTTGAGCAATTGGAGAAGTATAAGCTTAGGCTAAATCCTAAGAAGTGTGTTTTTGGAGTACAATTTGGTAAGCTGATGGGATACATTGTGTCACGGCATAGAATAGAAGTGGATCCAAAGAAAGTGAAAGCAATCCTAGAGATGCCACCACCCAAAACATTGAAGTAATTATGTAGTTTACAAGGAAAACTATAATCAATCAAAATATTCATGTCACAACTAGCAGATAAGGTGCATCCATTCTCCCATCTCCTGCGCAAGAATATCAAGTTCTAGTGGGATTGCTTGTGTCAAAATACATTTGAGATATTGAAAGGCTATCTGGCTAATCCACCTATGTTGGTACCACCTATTGCTGGTCATCCTCTAATTTTGTACATATCTGCTATAATGGTCACATTGGGAGCCCTCCTATCACAATTGGATGATACTGGCAAAGAGCAAGCAATTTACTATCTCAGCAGGACTCTTATTGGCTATGAGTTGAATTATTCCCTAATTGAGAAGACATGTTTGGCCATTGTCTTCTGTACACAGAAACTATGACATTATATGCTTAATCATAAGATTCACCTTGTTGCTAAAATTGATCCACTCAAATATCTCCTAGCACGCGCTGCTCTTATTGGTCGTACATCAAAATGGGTCATGATTCTTAGTGAGTTTGACATTGTTTATGTAGATCAAAAATCTATCAAAGGACAAGTAATTGTAGAGCAGTTAGCTGAAGCCCCTATTGACGGTAAACATCCTCTATTCACAGATTTTCTAGATGAATCAGTCCTTAATCTTTCCTCGAGCCCACCATGGAAGCTTTATTTTGATGGATCCTTCACTCAAAAAGGATCGGGGGTAGGAATCTTGTTTTCTACACCAAAAGGGGATCTCATCCCTAAATCTTTCAAATTACAGTTTCCTTGTACCAAAAAAATTACAGAATATGAAGCCCTTGTACTTGGACTTTGACAAGCCATACAATAGAATATTCTCACCTTATTGGTGCTCGACGATTCACAATTGGTTATCAAACAAGTTATGAATATCAAACGAAGGATGACAAGTTTCTTCCCTATCGTCATACAGTTGAAGATCTCAAAATGCATTTCACTGAGTTGATCTTCCAATAGATCCCTCGCACGAACAACAAAGCAACAGATTCCATGGCAACAATTGGGTCCTTGATCACTATGCCAGAACATAGCACATGGTGTGAGTTTCTTGTTGACAATCTTACGGTCCCTGCCTATGACAAACTAAATTCTAAAATGGTGTGTGAAATTGCTATTTCCAATTCCCCATGGTACCAAGAAGTGTATTCCTACCTACGTGATCAACATACCGCACTTACTTTAACCCCCAACCAACGTAAAACCTTCATTCGCCGCACTTCTTGATACACAATCCTTGCTGATACCCTCTTTCAAAAGCATTTTGATGGAACTCTTTTAAGGTGTCTAAATTTTGATGAAGCACAAACATCCTTGGAGGAGGTACATCAAGGGATCTGCAGGGCCCACTCTAGTGGACTTACTTTGGCCAAGAAGTTGTTACGCACTGGATATTACTAGCCTACTATGGAGCAAGATGCCTATAACTATGTAAAGAAGTATGTGCCTTGTCAGCAGCACGAAAATTTGATACATGCTCCCTCCCAATCCCTCCAGCCCACCATCACCCCTTGGCCCTTTTCACGCTGGGGTCTCGACCTTGTTGGCCATATTTTCCCTAATTCTTCCAATGGCCATAAATACATCCTAGCTGCTACAGAGTACTTTACCAAGTGGGTCGAAGCTGTCCCTCTCACCTACACTACTAGAAAATAGATTTTGAAGTTCATTTTGAACTATCTTATCTGTCGCTATGGCATTCCTCAAGACATTATTACAGATAACAAAGGACCTTTTAAGAACAAGGATGTCAAAGAGCTATGTAGGAAATTCAGCATTACCCACTATACCTCTTCCAAGTACTTTCTACAAAGCAATGGTTAAGTTGAGGCTACGAATAAAACCATCCTTAGAATCCTCAAGAAAATAGTCGATGAAGCTGGATGTGATTGGTACCTTCACCTCAACCCTACCCTATGGGCTTACCGCACCTCCATTCGAACCCCCACAGGAGCCACTCCCTTTTCCCTTGTTTACGGTACTGAGGCTATTCTACCCATTGAAATTGAGCTCCCTTCCCTCAGAATTTCTCTCAAGAATCTGTTGTCTGAAGAAGAATATAGAGTTTCCCGCTTGCAAGAGCTAGAACTCCTCGATGAGAGATGCCTAAATTCCCTAGACCACCTCTGCATGTATCAAAATTTCCTTCGCCTTCAGTTCAACAAAAGGATCAAGTCTTGTCAGTTTGAGGTTGGTGATCTTTTCCTGCAGCACAATATGAAGAACCTCTAGAATTATGAAAAGAAAGGGAAGTTTGAACCTAATTGGTTGGGTCCCTTCATTGTTACAGCAAAGTATGGTTCAAACGCCTATCAGATTGTGTCACTAGAGGGAGATCCACTCCCTAATCCTATAAATATTGTACATCTCAAGTGCTTCTATGCTTGATCAGTCAGTAGCCCATTATACAACAGAAATCTTCAAAAATCCAAAAAATAAGAAAAGCAGAAAATCCAAAAACATTCGAAAAGCAAAGAAAAAGCAAAAAAATCAAAAAATCAAAAGAGCCTAAAAAATACAAAAGCTTGAAAAGAATATCAAAAAAGAGAAAGAGAAATAAATCCATCCATCTGTGAAAACCACTTTGGTGGCGCAATGGAAAAGTACCATGGTGAAAACTTGTTTCAGGTGCCATGTGTAGTCAGATCCACCATCGATTTCCACCATTTGTCTATACAGCTTGCATCACCTTTCATAATAAGAGTCACTACCCATATCTATGCAGGTAGTTCTTTGACCATCTTTCCGCTTTTGCAATAAAGATTCCCGCATGACTAAGCTTACCAAATCAAATACTAATCTTTTTTCTAGACATAGTGATCACAAACATTTTACACCAAATTAGTAGACAGATTGACTTCCCTATGATCATTCTATTCACAAGCAATTGCCAGCGAATTCCCATTTTTATCAATCAAATCTTTGGCCCATCAGGATGCATCCTTCCGGTGTCAGCTGTTCTACCAATCCTCACATCAAAATTGTTCATGGAAACAAATTTTAGACTAAATGACCACTTGGTCAGGATGTCTTTTTGTTGATTTTATCTTGTGTTTTACTATTTTCTTATCATGATAGCCTCGATCTTTTATATCTTGGTTCATTATGGTGAGTATCTGGTAAAATATGTGTCATTTCTTGTATGATCTGCTTGTCATAGTTTTTTAGTGCATTTATGTTTTGATATTTGGTTATGACTATGTATGCCTCACTGGGGGCAGGATTCATGCATCTCTAATCCCTCAAAAGATCTGGATGTACTATGTCTCCTCATGAGTGACATTTCATAAGATTCATCATACCTGATAACTTGCATTCTTGTTCCTAACAACCTATTTTTATGAGAGTCTAGTCCACACAAATGAACCATGTCACTTGTGCTTTCTAGTACATGGTGCATAACTCCTTTTGCAATATCAAACTAGGGTGTGCTCTCCAACATTAACATGGTATCAATCCCACTATCATCATGTAGTTAGTATTTGCATTGTATTTAGGTCATATTACATTATGATTCTTCTCTTGGCAACGGTTTCTATTTATCCCCCCTATCTGGTCACCTAAGTGATTTTATCAGACTTATTTGATACACACAAAAATAGTTTCCTCATCTGTCTCATATTGCATCCATTCACTATATTTGCATTGATAATTTAGCTCATTAATCATTATTCATTATCATTAATTCATTATCAATTGCATTGTGCATTTAGATTCACTAATCATTTGATGACATGTAACTGATTGAATGTTTGATAATGTTAAGTTGAAGATGATGCAAGACATTAAATCAGTTAATAGTTTGTATTTTCATTGATGTCAACTTGATATCATCTGTATGGTCATATACATAATGCTAAAAACCTCAGAGAATCAATGGAACAGAGGTTATGTTTTCAGCAATGCATAAAATTCAAGTATTCACTAAGTGACAGACCACACCGATGGAGTGCACACCATCGGTAAAGACAGGGATAAAGTCACAGTGATACCCGATGAGAAGAAGACAATGTTTCCCGATGAAGCAGAATCACAGGATGCCCGACGAGCTGAAAACAGAGTTGCCCGACGAGAAAAATCCAATGATGCCCGACAGATAGAGATCCTGAAGCTAACTGAAGTTGCACCGACAGAACTGGCAGTTGTCACCGGTGACTAACTGCAGAATTGACTGAAAGAATAGAGAGATTAGTAAACGACAAAATATCTAGCTGGCAGAGCTTAAAGATAGACTTAACTGATTGTTTTATTTGTTTTATTCAACCATAGTTAAGCAATTGATTTATACAATTGGCAAGAAGATAACTACAAGATAAATTAGGAGTTAAAGCCATAAATCAATTTGGCTGGATTGTTTTTCACACCAAGAATCAAGAATTAAGGAATATCATGTATATATAAGAGACAAGCATAATTCATTTATGCAAGCAATCAGATACACGAGGGAGTGAATTGATAGAAGATGCTGAAGAGAAACTGGTGAAGGATAAACTTCATACAGTCCTGATCAATCAAGCTAAGGGAGAGCTAAAGAATTCTATAGACACCGACGAACAATGAAACACAGCATCACAAAGTAGAAAGTGTGAAGCACAAAGGAATTTAATTGATACATTGATCAGAGAGGTATTGTACATAAATAGATCTGAATATCTGCAATTCAAATTTGCATTAGAAACAGATCATTGTGTTTCAGTTTAACCATTGAAGCATTAAGTCTCTTAACAAAGCAAGACTTAATCGTCTTCTATAATTGAGGTATATCCTAACAGATTACATAAAAGGTTGACTCATCATAGTAGCATTGGTCTTACCTAAAGCCTATTGACAGTCTAAGAAGGAGGCTGATTCAAGGATGGTAGTAAGATTAGCATAAAGCCTATTGACAGTCTAGAGGCTAATTCAAGGATGGTAGCATAGATGCCAGATACTAAGTGACAACCTATGTATAAAAATCCTCTAACAAGGTCACACTTAACCGTGTGTTTGTAAATTTTAAAAGGGTTGGCTCCTAACAGGGCTCACTTTAGAAGAGTGAAAATTTGGGGTTCCGGTCCCAGTGGTTTTTCTCTTAACAGGGTTTCCACGTTAAAATCCATGTGTTATGTGTGTACGGTTTATTACTTTATTGTTTTACATTTCACATATGTATTTCTAGATTGATTGGTATACTCTGCATATTTACTAAGTATCGGTAAATAAGTTTTACTACTTATCAGTAATCAAGGAAAATAAGGACAGACAAGGTAAACCGACATACAGTTATTTATTTCAAGTATTTCAAAGGCATACATCTTGTAGGGACTTAATAATTTGAGGTGTATTGATTGGTGGATTAAAGTTTAAAAGGATAAATTTTTGAGGCCACTGATTCACCCCCCCCCCTCTCAGTTATTACTAACATCATTATTCATTATCTGTTCATTAATCATTACTCATTATCTGTCGCATTGTTCATATAGTTCATTAATCATTAATCATTATTTCCAATTGCATTGTTACTCCATTCATTAATCATTATTCATTTTTAGTTGCATTGTTACTTCATTTTAATCATTATTTAGTACCATTGCATATCATTACATTTCATTCATTTAGTTGCATTGTTAAACCTTAACATTTTTAGGATTCATTCATTTTAGATTCATTTCACAAATCATATATACATTTACATTTATGCATCATCACGTTACATCAATACATTACATCAATATATTCATCTATAAGCATTAACACATTACATCTAACATCTATATATATCTACATTTCATCCCTACATCACAAATACATCAGCATCATCATATATATATTCATCTCATCCTGCATGTCAATCATAAACATCATATAACATATGTAATATAACACCATAGTACATCCATACATCCTGCATAAACATCACATCATATAACACCATCATATAGCATCATAAACGTCCATAAATCAAAGTCCAATAGACCCAAAGTCCATGCATATATATCAAAAGTGTCAATATCATACATCATGTGTCAAAAATGTGTATCCAAAAAGGTCTGAGAAGCATCATGGTGGTGGTCATGATGGTCCTGCACCAATGTTGGGACATGGCAGTAACTCCACTAATCCTTGTGACCCTCATCTGGTGCTCTCTGTCTGAGCTCTCTCAGAATATGTCGACTGGCGTGCCTCCTTTGGCACTGCACCATAATATAGCCCCATGTAATATGCAGCCTCTTGGCCTCTCCACCCTGCCTCCCTCTGTGCTACCATGGCATCTGCCATCATCTGTCCAACTCCTGCAGCCCTGCCTGCTAGACGCACTATATCGTAGTCTGCCCTGTAATCCTCTACATGCCTTCATGTTAGATCTCACTCTATCGTAAGAGCTGCTATCTTTGCTGACATCATTGTCAACTCCTCATCACGATCCCTATGCTCCTCAATGATAGAAAACTCTCTACTGTCCACCCGAGCCTTTAAAATGTCTAGTGCTCTCTGATCACTATCCCCCTAAGCAGTCTCTGCTATCAACTCTCCCTGTACCCGGGCTACCTCTATCTGTAGGCTGTTGGCTGTAAACTATGTTGTAGAAAGTAATCCCTATAGCCGCTGGATCTCAGCCTGTGCGCTCACCTCAATCACCTGAGATGTCTCTAATAAGCCCTATACTCTCCCCAACTTAGTGCGTAGGCTATCTCACTCTGCTATGACTGTATCATGTGTATCCTATGCTACATAGCCCACTGGTGGTACCTGTCCCTATCCAAGTGGCCCCTTTGGATCCTATACCTGTACATTAGGAATGATGGGTGGTTTCCCTCCTATGGGTATCTATATTTGTCCCCTCTGCATCGAAGCTGCAACCCTAGGCCAGACTCTCCTCTCATCGGCCCCTCCTCCATCCCCTCCCTCCTCATCATCATCATCCTCCCCTCCTCCATCCCCTCTACCCCTTGGCTGCTCATCCTCCTGTACGATCCCTAGGACCGTTAATCTAATCAACCTATGAGTAGCCCACCACTGAGTATATGCGGGCACTACTCCTGCGTCTTGCAAAGACTCTCGAGCCCTGATCCATGGGACCTCAATCATCCCCATGAAAGATTCTCACACTATGCGCGGATCTGCACCTATACCCCAGACACTCCCCACCTCTTGGGTCACCACTAGATGAGGGAACCCAGCTGGGACTGCTTCATAGATCTGCCCCATCTTTCGTCATACACAGGATGGCATGTACCTAGAAATAATATAGGTCATCCTACTGATCAGCCAGTAGTCCGTCTATACAAACCTCATATAGTACAAGTCATAAAACTCATCCTCTGCATATCCATCCTATTGCGAGATCTCGTGACCCCAGGCCTCGCACCCTGCATAGGGTGCCCACTGTATATCCCCCATCTCATCAATCCTCCGTCGTAATATCCAACTGAATCTGTGGCCTCATAGCTGATATGCGGCTTGTACTTACATACAAATGACTTGTAAGCCGCTCGGATCTCATGGTGTCTGATCGGTCGAATGACTGCAATATGCTCCCACACCCATACAAGAAGCAACATGCAACCTGGCCCTAGCGCTCTACCCTTGCGGTAGGTGCACATGTGAAGATCATAATACAACTAGCCCATAATGGTGTAACCCCAGCAATACTAGTCGCCATCCTCAACCATACTGCTCAAAACATGTGCCCAACCCATAGGGAACCCCTTACCTGCATGATCAGGCATAAGTCATCCCCCTATTAGCCCTGCTAAGTATAGGGCTACCCACCGCAACCGTGGCTCTATCTCCATTGCCCCCTTCCAAGACATTAACTACCATGTGGTAGGTAGATCTGCATATCACCGACCAAAAGCCATCTCCATATAGGGCTCTGAGCCCTCAACACAGTACTCAGGTATCAGCCCCCAAATCGGCACTCTGTAAGTCCTCCATACATCATGGACTGTGATAGTCGCTCCCCCTGTAGGGAAGTGGAAGCTAGAGGTGGTGCTATGCCACCTCTCTATCAATGCAGACATGAGCACTTTATGCGCTCGTAGATGTGACCAACGTCGCACGTTCTCTAGACCACATAGTGTAACCAGCCCCCACTCAGCCACCGTCAACTATTGGTCTAACTCCATGGTCGCTGGATAACACTCCCTTGCCCGAAAAGTGATAGTCTCCTTTTTCATTCAGCAAACAAATGTCAACAATCATATAGCATTCTAGGGCATCAAAAAATGTCCCAAGCCTGTTCAGGGCATTGAAAAATGCTCCCGGACCCTTGTCCTACCTCTTATTCCTCTTTCTTCTTCCATTTTTTGGGTCAATCTACGTAGACGGCTATTGACCCTCGTAGACGACGAACTTTCACAGTCGCCAGTCTGTGGAGCTGGCGGATCTCCGCAAACGCCAGTCTGCGGAGATGATAGTTTTTTTTGTCGCCTCTTTGTCACGCAGATGGTGGAGTCTTAACTCCACCATTTCCGTTGCGCATTTTCCCTCCTCTACTGCACTCACAGACGAAGATCGATCGATCTCCGTCTACGCAAATGTCGATCGTAGATCAGTTGTCTGCGCAGACGACGGTCTGTCGATCATCATCTGCACAGACGGTGGTCAGGCGACCGTCGTCTGCACTGCACGCCACTTTTTGAGTGCATTAATGACACCTACCGACCTATAAAAATATTAAATACATAATTGATAGAAAGGTAGTCGACTACTCACTGGTGGTCCCGCATCTGCTGGCCGCTGGTGCACCCGGATGCACTCTCCAAGTTGTGCTTGCTCTCGTTGTGCTTTTATTGCCTTCTTCTCTCTTTTTGCTCTTTGTGAGTAAAAATGACTTGTCTATGGGCCCCGGTGGACTATTTATATCCCCTTGGGACCCGTTTCTTCTGTTTGTCTCCTCATTCTCCATTCTGGTCCCCTTTTTTCCTCCATTTTTCTTGGACACGCCATGTAATTTGTCTGCTTTCCCTGTTTTCTTACCTTTTTTGAGAAAATTTTATTTTTTCCTATTATTTTATGAAGGGGGCACACTCCTCCGCTCTCGCTGCCGTAGGTTTTTCTAACCTCTCTAGGGCATCTTATTTTCTTTTCTTTGACGCGACGCCACTTTCGACACTGCATCAAAGAGGGGCAAAATGTAAACATCTAAAATCATCCTTATATTAATTTAATTAATATTCCCATAACATTATAGTTAATTATAATTAATTATATTTGTTATATTCTTCTATATGATTCACTTTCCTTAGTATTTGAATTTAATTTAAATACTACCCCTTTTAATGTATTAAATCTTATTTGATACATTATCTCTCATTAATTTCCTTTAAATAAATTTTTAATTTATTTATTCCTCCACATGACTTAAATTATACTAAACCAAATTAATCTAAATTTTAAATTTAGATTAAGCTAATTTGAACCTAGATCCTATCCTATCTCACATCACTCTCACCAAATAAATCTATTCACTAATTAACTAAGGTTAATTAGGCTAATTTCTTGATTCCTACACCAATTAGTCCTAATTATTTGCTCACACATGTGTGAACAAATTTTTAAAAATACACTTTTTAAATAATCCTTACTTGGTGCCAACAAGGTTTCTTACACCCATGATGACACCTTCTTACACTTTCCAAAAGTGTTTCATTGGACTAAAACTCTTACACCCTCTTACAAGATCCTTCACATGTGTACTTTAAGTACACTTTGACCCATCACATCCAAAGTTGCTCACACGTGTGAGCAAAGTGGGCCTCTTTCATGGCTTATGTCTCCCTCATGTGGCACCTATGTGGATGCCACATAAGCTCCACCTCATCCAAGCCCTCTCTCTCCTCCAAAAACTATAAATAGAGGCCTTTGTCAAGAGTAAATCATCTCCCTTTTATGCATTGTTATCATGTTAGTTTGATTCTAGAGAATTTAGCATTTTCATAGCAAGTTTAATTTCTAGTTCATGTTTAGTTCATTTTGGTAATCTAGATATCACATCTTAGGACATAATGGAATGAATCTTATTTAGTTTTTGTTTCATCTTGCATATCAATCTAGTTTAATCTTTGCATTCACATAGTCATAGTGATGACTTGAGACAAGTTTCTCATACTTGCTCTTGAGTTCTCTATTCCTTAGCTTGCATCTTCAATCAATCAAAGTGGGATTAATATATTGTGTTGGGAGAGCACACCCACAAACCTCTCTAAGAACAAATCAACAAGGCTTGGGTGCACTTGTTTAGCTCATCAGAGGTCATGATGGGATCTTTTGTTTTAGAGTATATTTAGACATGTTAGGTGTGCTTATTTGATGTATTTCTCTAATGTTTGCATGTCTGAGTGTGCTCCCAAAAAGTCAGATTTCAGCATGTACAGTATTCACAGTACTCGTTGTCTTTATACAAAGCTGGCTTAGGAGTTGAGTCATCAAATGGCTATGTTTTGGGATACACGACTTGGTTAGCTTGGACCAGTTTGCAGAAGATGACATCTATGGGTTCACCGAAAGGGGTAAACATGTGTTGTGGTGCATTCGAAGTGTGAGGTCTTTGTTGTCCAAGTGGGACTGATATAGCATTTGTTTGATTCATGGGACCTTGATAGTTGTGTTGATATGATGTCCCCGGGGGGGAATAGATATTCATGCCTTGAGGGTGCATATTTTGCTAGTAAGTCAACTAGGAATATATGGGATTGGGCTATTGATACATGGGAGGAGGTTGAGGGTACATTGGTGGTGCTTGCTGATAAATTTGGGTAGGCGCATTGGGACTAGCTACCACAACCTGAACATGTTTGGTGTTAGTGGCTCTATCTGTTACTGTGTTCTTGTTCTTGTTCCAGTATCATTATCGATCAGTGTTATGTTTGTCAGGCTAGGATTCCTTGTAGTGCTTGATGGCACCCTCTTCTACAAGACCTTGTTCAAGATCCATACCTTTGATTTTGATGTCGTGATAAGTTTGTATACAGTTCATGCGCATGTGATAGGCAAGCTTAGGATGGAGGTTTTTAATGAAGATTTTGATAAGATGTTGCTCTGGGGGTTGGTAAGACAACCTTGTAGTAAGCCCTTGCCAGCACTGAAGATAATCGGCCAGGATTTCTCCTCCCTTTTGTTTGGAATTGCATAGGTTAAGGAGTGAGAGTTCATTTTTGACATTATATGCGTATTGGGCCACAAAATTTTTAGATGATTCAGCAAAATTAGAGACTATGTCGTAAGGAATTTTGTAGAACACTCAAGAGCGGTTCCTCCTAAGCTTTTGAGAAATAGTCTCATGAGGAAAATATCGCTATAGGCCACTTCTTGGCAGGCCATGTAGAATTCTTTCACATGACTCACAGGATCTCCCTTCCCCCAATATTTATCAAATTTGGGTGTCTCAAAATGCTTGGGGAAGGGTATGGCAGTGATAGATCAATTAAATGGATAAGAGCATACCTCTTCAAATTGAATATTTTAGCCTCTATCCCAGCCTTTAGCTCCTTGAGAGCATTCTTCATTTCCTCCCATTCATGATTGATTTGCAAGGGAGGATTGTTAATTGTAATTGCATGATTTCCTTGAACCTGATATGGATCGAATGGAAACTATGGAGGATTGTGTGGGGGATATTATGGTGTTTGATATGATGGTTTCTGGTCAATGTATATGGGTTGTTGTGGTGGAAGCTGTGGTTGAGGGGAATATTGCAGTGGAGGAGGTGTCAGTGCTTGATAAGATTGTTGCAACTACTGAAAATATGCTTATATTTGTTGTGGCATTGGATAGGTGGGATGAGCTTGTTGCGCACCTGTATAGGGTGGGGGATAGGTTTTTTGTGGTGGAATGCCCCCTGTGGGAACATTAAATTGTTGTGGAGGTGGAATTGTTTGTGATGCAGCGGAAGATGGCATGGCTATATAATTGGCGGAATGAGTTTGTTGTTGTTGCATGGGTTGGATGAAAGGATTAGCAAATTGTTGCAGTAGTTGTGCCATGAGGGGATTTCCCCCCTGCATTTGTGGTTGCGACTGCTGTGTAGTTTGGATTGTGGGTTGTACAGCTGCGAAGGGGTTGATTGGTTGTTGTTGTGCTTGGGATGTGAATGGATTGGTGATTTGTTATTGTAGTTGTTGTTGCTGGGATGGTTTCTGAATGGATTGTTGCTGCTGAATAGGTTGTTGTTGCTACTGTTGGATAGGTTGTTATTGTTGTTGTTGGATAGGTTGTTGTTGCTATTGCTGTTGGATAGGTTGGATGGGAATTTGGGGTACAACGAAGGGATTTATGGATGGTTTTGGTATGGAGGGATTTGGGTTGAGCAGCGTTTGAGGTAGAACTACTGGCACTCATTGTGATTGCGTCACTGGTGGAGCGGGAAAAGTGGATCCTTGTGGAAATAAGGGTTGGTTATAGGCGTTGGTAGGTGGCATGCCTATGGTGTAGAAAGGTGGAATAGGCATGGAGACTTGGGTGCTTTGATGTTTTGAACTGGGTGTTGCACTTTGAACGGGTTGAGTAGGGATGGGTGGAATGGTGGTTTGTTGTGTGCTAACGGGTGGTGGTGGAAATTTTGCAATGAATGTTGGGATTTCTTGTGAAAGAGGAGCGACTGTGGCTTGTGGAGGTGCCTGCATAGCGATAGGGGGTACTCTTTGTGATGTTGATGTGGCATCAAGAGGTGGGGCTCCAGGGGTAGACGAGGGTGTTGTGTGTGTGATGGAGGGTGGAATGGAGGGATGAACTACTTGCGCGATAAGAGTTCCCACTTGTAAGGCTCATTGTAGTGGATCAAAAACCTCATTTCTAGTGGGATGAGGACATTCCCTTGGAAGTTCCATAGATCATGTGACAAGTGTGGGTATAATCCAAGGTGGGAGTTGAAGTCCTTGTTGTTGTATGTCCAAGAGTACTTGATTGTTGTTGCATCCACTCATGGTGTTTACCATGTGGACATGTGTTGGATGGTTGATAAATGTTTCCATAATACTTAGAGTGGGAGACTCATTAGTGTCTACCCAGATATGTTCAATTTGATCATTGGGCTGAGGCGCATAAGTAACCATGGCATTGGTGTTGTAAGTCGTAGCATTAGATGAGCTAGCGGCAAGATTAGGATCCATGTTCTTCCTCTTCTTAGTGGCTCATGTGATAGGTGGCATGAAATGACTATCTTAAAAGGAATATGAGATGCAAGATGTGATGCAAAAGATGTTCCTAAGAAGCTAAGGGTGATGATGCTAGAACTAGGATGTGTTTAGGATGATGGATGCACTTCTACGGATTAAGGATGACTTGATATATGCAAGGATCAAGGGTTTCTTTCCCTAGTGTATGATCAAGTGGATATGATTGTCTACCTAAGACAGACTTGTGGTCTTCGGAGGACAAGATTCTTTGTTAATGTGAACCAACCTTTTGATCAAGGTGATTAGGTTGCAAAAGATAAAGGGGATTATCCTAAACAATGCTTAGTTGAAGGACGTTCATGGATGACGTTTGATTAAGATGTAGGTTTTTAGCAACTGAAAAAGGGGATGCACTACCAAGTGAGGGATGTGATCAAGGATGCTTTGGATGGTGATTAGGATGATGCTAGGCTGATTAGGATTGATTTGATTAATGCAGGATCATGCTAGGATGAGTGTGTGATGTGTTCCCAAAGATGAAAACCTAAGGAGGTCCTAAAATGCAAGCTAAGTGTGCTTAAGAAGAGGAAGAAATTTCATTTGTTATGGTGAACCAACTAGTCATATTGTTCAAATCCAACAAAATTAGAGTTTAGACGATATTTTCCCATGAAACGAGCAACCTTGTTGTTGTAGATCACTTTGTCGAATTCTTCTCGTTTATGAATCTCTTGTTTGACGAAATCGATGATGTGTTGGTATTTGGTAGTCTCTCAGGTTGTGTTTTTCTATTCTCTTTGCACGAATGGTAACAGAGTTTTTACCTTCTTATGCTTCTTGGAATCGGTCATGTCCTATAAATAGATTTGATCTTGGATGAATAGTTGGACGTTTTAGGACATATCTCATAAAGGACCAAATTCTTGGCAAAGGGACGTTGTCTTGATAATCTGGCAAAAGTTTGATCTTGCTCTGATTTTCAATAGATTTGTTCCATGGCAAAAACCAATTTCAGCATAGTCAAACCAGAAAATAACAAGCATGTGTCTAAAAAAAATCCGACAAGGGACAAAGCAACCTTGAAGGATACAAGCACGTGACAAATTCAAATGTTGGATATTTTGTCTGTGTTTTAGATTTGTCAATGTTTTTTTCAAGTACAAAATCTACCTAAGGAATTGGCATAGCATGAAAATACTTTCTCGTAAGCTTAGGCACACACACAAGAGCTAATCTGAATACGGTCGTCACCAAGCACGCAATGGCTCTAGTCATGACATCGTATTATCCGATTCCAAATGTTCAGGGTGGCACGAATGTACGAGTGATCTTGGGGAAGTTACTATCTTCCTTGCACAAGCATTATCACCTTTCGGGGGTGTTCCAGGTAGCTTCTAAGCCTAGAGTGTTTAGTAAGGTTCTCCGTTCGATTGTATCCTCTATGTTTGCGCAAGCACGATTCAGGCGTATAGCCCCATAGATCATCTTGACAAAAGTGGTCATGTAAACATGATTGAGACCGTGAGGCCACACTTAAGTTAGATGAGAGCCGAGTATAAGCTCAAATGCCAATCAAATCCCAAGACTTTAACCCCAAGGAGTAAATTTGATTAACGTGAGTTAGAGTGGTGTGGCTTACACCTCATTCTCACGTGGGTCATTCCCAGGAGAATTTTTTCCTCAACCGGCAGGCCCATCTAAAGGATTCAAAGTAACTTAGATTTGCGACAAAAAGGAGTCTGGATTTTTTATTTTCCCACAAGGGGAAAAGAGCATACTCTCCTATCCAGTATCATTTTCTCCACAAGCACGCAAGACAAGCTTTGTTCTTTCCCAAAAGATTTAATTGTTCAACACTAAGTGTGTCTAGGTTTTTGATCTTACCAAAAGTGAAGAGAGCATAATCCCCTAACACTCACTTAGGATTAGACAAGAAAATCTAACTAATTAGTCTATGTGCCTAAAAAAAGACTAACACAAACATGATCGTTTGGTCGATTTTGATATGAGGCAACCTGCAAGACAAATGTGAGTAGTTTCAAAGTTATGTCTTTGACAAGCGATGCTACAAGACAATTGATCAGTAGTTTTAAATGCAGCCTTTGATAAGCATTAAGAACACAAAAACCACTTAACAATTGTTAGTACATGATAAAACTAATTTTGACATAGCGCAGATGCCAATTCAGGGCACAGATGTTGATTCTTGTTTTAGCCTAAGAATGACAGAATGCAGAAAACAGGCTAAAAACATAGAAAACCATAAAGAGGCTATACCAGTTAGAGACGCCGATTTGCAGAATGCAAACGCCGGTTATGCGTAGACATCAGTTTGTGTGTCGGAACCTATATTTATGCAGACACCATTGTACCTGCAAGCACAAAAAGATAGCAGAGAAAATTATCTTTTCCTTCTTTTTAGTCTTTAATCTCATCAAATTCAGCCATTTCAAACTTTCCAAACATTAAAAAGCTAATTTTCCTTGAGAAGCTATTAAGATTTGTTTCTTTTAATGAATTTTTAGCATTATAACACCTTGTAAAATGGATCTCTACTAAAAAACAGAATGCTTAAAATGTTAAAAATCAGTGGGAAAACCAAAAATCTTGATAAAGAAACAACTGATGTTTTGGAAAATCTCAAAATTAATAACACCAGGTGGAGACGCCACTTCAGAGCACAGACACGGAATGAAAGTTCAAGGAGAACCGGTGTTTGCGAAGACGCCTCTGTGTAAAACGCAGACACTAATCCGCGTATTGGGAAAAATTTGAAGCAATTCAAGACAAGAAGTTAGAAATTTTAGGGACGTGGGTCCCACCGAGCATGCCAGAATGTGTATGGTGAATTCTTCAATCTAGTGGAAGCAAGCTCAAACATAAAAATATTAGTGGGTTAGCACATACAATCAATTCAAAAACACATGAAAGAGCAAGCAAGCAACAAAGAACTCATCATAACATCAGATTGAGCTTAAAATAAGTAAATTGCACCGTTTTACTACTTATTTGATTTGCTCTTGATAAATATATGTAGATGTGATCTCTTAAACACACAAAATGCAATGATCCCCAATGCAAATGCAAGACTGAAACAAATGAAGCAATTCAAGAACTAGTATAGAAAACTAGTCTTAAATTCTTCCCAAAGATGATGCTCAAATTGATATGCAAGATACAAGATTGAAAGCTATGATTCAAGAACTATGCCATGTTATGATATGAGATGAAAACTATGATTCATTTTAACCAAAAATAACCTAGCATGTAATATCTAAGTGATTTAAGCATAAACTAAGAGCATATGAAAACATGAAATCTAGAGCTATGAACTTCTAAATGCAAAATAGCATGATAACAATGCAAATTGAGAGATGCAAAATGAAGAGGAGGCGGCCTCTATTTATAGAGTTTTGGAGAGAGAAAGAGGCTTGGATGAAGTGGCACCTATGTGGCATCCACATAAGAGCCATATAAGGGACACATAGGTTTGAAAAGATGGCCAATTTTGAGTCAAAATTGGCATTTAATATTGAGTAGCTCAATATTTCCAAGTGGGAGACAAACTTGTAAGAAGAAATTAAAGAGGAATGGTTGCCCATTTTGGAGATAATTTCTCCATGTGGGTGAGCATTCCATTAGCCTTAAAAAGGTTAGGAATTGCCCTTTAAGCAATATTAAAGGATAGTTAGGTGGGTAAGTATACTTAGGAAATGAGGTGATGGGAGTAGGGTAGGAGTAGGGTAGGTTGTCTGGGTTGGATTAATAGGTTCCTAGCTAGGGTTTAGATTATTATTCAAATAAGATTTGAATAAATCATGGTTTAGAAGAATTAGGAATATGGGGGATTTAATAAATGCAAATTTATTAAAAAAGAGATTTTATGAGACAAATGTATTTAAATGAAATATATTAGAATAGTATTTAAGCTATTGATAAATACTAGCAAATGAAACTATTCAATTTATTAAATTAAATAGTTAAAGGAATAAGAGGGAAAATAATATTAATAATAATATTAATATTTTTCGACGTCTACACCAACATATTGTCAAAGACTCGTAGCCATAAACACAAGTAACCTAGACCATACACTTCTTAAAATATCCTTATTTAGACAGACCAAATGAGCCTATGTCATACCCAAAGAATTATTTGATTTGATCCTAGATCAAAGCTAAGGACTAAAAACATATGCATAAACAAATTCTATGCGATGAGTCAGAAAACTCACAAATCAAAAGATAAACACAAAGGAGAGACTTAAATCTAAGAAATCTTATATTAAGTATGATGAATCAATTTTTTGTATCAATCTGAATGAGTAAATATACCCTTCAATAATATGCAAAAGATCTAAAACTTTATGTTCTATCTTGATATAGTCTGAAAAGAAATTTTCTATATCCCTGATTGAAAAAAATTATGCAGCCTAATGCTTTCCTGTACTTTCCTAATTTTCCATCCCTTACTAAATGATCTTGGAAATCCCTTTATAGAAACATGGATTTCAACAAGCCTCAGATCAACAACTAAGGTACAACACAATAACTCATCCAACCACCAAACAGCTCTGTCATCAAGTTGAAACCCCTTTTCTTCACTCCTTTCTATGTACCATTTGATCTACAGTTGCCATTCACCTCGGGATGTTGGAGAACAGTCCTCTACTAAAGGAAAAAAGGAATATTACTATTTTATTTATTTCATCCAGGGTATGTCTGTCATCATATGAAATCTAGTTTTCCAACCATCAAGACTCGGGAGAAGATCCAACATTAATGTAGAGGAGACAAAGCATCATCCAAGGGTTACATAAGACCAGCAAGTCTGATCAGAAACCCTAAAGCATCACTTTTTAACATAAATACATCCTAAAATTATTCTGAGCCATCATATTTTATCCTAACATCATCTCATAACCACATAAATGTGATCCAAGAAATCAGATCGATCCAACCACTTTTTTGCAACTTGGAACGCGACACCATGGCTTCAAAACTCTTGGGAAAGAATTTAAGTATTTGAAAATATGTTATAATAGCTACACCTAGTGCAGGATACTTCATTGATAGTCAAGATCAAACCCCTTTATCAGCTTTAAAACATCACCATTGCTCTGACCATCCATTATCAACTTTGGAAACCTAGACCCATGGTGACAGGATGCCACATGTGAATCAAGTGTGAACCCTCGATGCATAACCTTCATGCATCTTGATCTTTACAAGATCACGTCCATCGCAGGATCAAAAGATCTTATGCATTGATTAAGTATACCTTTAACCCCAGGTAGGACCCAGGATCATAGTATGCCACACGTCAAACGGTCACAATGCCTCAATGAGTATTCATCGATCAACTTTTCTTTAAGGCTTTACACCGACTGTAGGATCAACTCTGATCTGACTATGCATTATTTTATCTTTATCTCATCTCAGGCCGCACTTTCCATGTGCCCTTCAGTTTTAATGTCGCAAAGGTTTAACTATTTTTCATCATCTGTTAGCGGGAAAGCACCAACCACTAGATTAAAATAGATCTGACAGTGTAAGATCTTTGCTGCTAGCTATTGAAGGATGGACACTTAGAATTACAGTGTGATGCCTTGATGAATAAACTAGATGCATCTTAATTTTGAGGCTTTACACCCACCATTGGATTAAGATGAACTTGCTCGATAGATGTGTTAAAAAAAACCCGCAGGGACTTAGGACTTAGGACTTAGGATAAAATAAAACATAGACCCCATGCATGATCTTAGGAAATATTAAAGATGTTGGCCCCACTCAATGACAACATAAGGGCACATGGGTTTTAAGACTTAAGTGAATTAAAATTAAACTTCATTTTATAACATACACATAGTAGACTTAGGTTTTTTTGACAAAAATGAACCAAGGGTTTAAGGATGGCTTGTAGGGTTTAAGAATCGGATAAAATAAATGTAGAAAGATGCTAGAGGAACTCCATTGAAACAAAAAATTTAACAGTCATAACACATATGATCCACTATTATCGGTATGGAAGCCTCTCCTTTATGTTGCTTCACAAAAATTCTGCTCACATACACTTCTGCAATAGATTCGATCTATGTTTCATACATACACGTCCATACAT
Source organism: Thuja plicata (assembly GCA_018584345.1). Lineage (NCBI taxonomy): Eukaryota > Viridiplantae > Streptophyta > Pinopsida > Cupressales > Cupressaceae > Thuja > Thuja plicata. The sequence continues at coordinate 1,123,447 of MU224884.1, forward strand.
ACACACCTTCCTTTGAATACAAAATATCTATTTTATTTATTGTTACCTATTTATTTCCTGCAACTCAAAACAAGTTGAGCTAACTGAATTCTACATTTGACTAAGGTACACATTTGGTTGACTATGTTTAATGATTGATTTTGTTTTCTATACTAGTGAAAATGCAAAAGAAGTATGTTGTTGTACTGAAATGAATAAATGCAAAAATTAAAAGAATTTATTTCAATGATTTGCAAATATGTTTCAAAACTTAAATATATTACACGTGTTTGCAATATTACAAGTTCTTTTATACATAAAAGAAAGTACAATGCATAAATCCACACAATTCATGGAAGGGCTACAAAAAATAGTGCGAAATAAATGCATGTGTAAAAGGTCAAATATAGAGAAAGAGGTAAGTATGTCATTTCCTGGGAGGAATGACGAATGAGGTTGTTTAAGTATCCCTGATTGTCTGGTTGCAGAAGAGTACATCTCCTTAAATTTCCTGCATAATATTATATAAAAAAGTATGGTGTTAGTCCAAAAGGACTAAGCAATGACAAAATTACACCTAACTCCAGCAGTGACAACTATATAAATACATATATGATACATATCAATGGCAGAAAAGAAATGCATAAAAAAGGAATCAAGAATGAATGAAAGAGAAAAAAATGTTTTAATACTAATGAGTTTTGTTATGTGTAGTTATAGGTATTGAAGACTAAGGTTATCGAAGGGACGTGCCCTCAAATCATGAAACCTTCTAACCCAATTTTTTGTTGCGGGGCTGATTGAAGACCAGAGTCATTGAAGGGACATGCCCTCAAACTATCAAACCTTCAAAATCATATTTAGTTTTAGATCAAAAAATACTCATTGTTGAGTCATTTAAGGGACATACACTTATGTGTGAAACCTTTTTATTCCATGATAGGACATTTGTGGACATCTATAGGATACACAATCAAGCATAATCTTTAAGTGAATGAGGCAATCAACATGCAGATGCAAATTCTAAACTTCGGGATCAATAATTATTGAAGGGACATGAGATCATCTCATGAAACCTTTGGGTTTACTCAAATGAGTGAACAAGGGATCAGGTATGAAGGGGGAAGAGCCAGAACAGTGTCACTCAAGTAGAAAAGGTCATCCCCAAATCATGTGGATCAGATTCAGTAATATATAGCAGGAACAAGATATCTGAAAATAAAGGACACTTCAATTAAATGTCAAAATGTGTCAGTAGCTATGAATTACTGAAGTGTTAACAAATAATCAACAGTTATTATAAAATCAATTATCTATTATAGAAGCAAATTCAAGGATAGTAGGAGACTCCAGAATTTGAAAAAGAGAAAATCATTTTCTACTACAGATAAAAACTCGTATTACTATAGTCAGGTGCAAATTTTCATCAACAAGGAGCTACAACATGTATTTCAAAGTAGAATAACATTAGTCTTTCAGATATAACAACTATAAAATAGTGAAAAACAAGTATGGAACATCATGGCTTGAAAGACAGAGTGGTTATGTAGGATAACAGAGAATGTTGATATGATGCTTCGTGTTAGAAATAAACTATGCTAAAATTGATCTAAAATCCATATGAAGAAAACTTAGTAATATCAATTCCATGATACATGGGAGTTAATTATATAAGCTATTACAAATATGAGGAGAGGAGTATTAGACTGAGACAGGGAAGACTGGTTGAGGTATCCAATCCTCAGAAAAGATGGAGTAGCCACTATCTAGAGGTGACAATTTCACAAGTTATGAACTGAATGAGGGATATCATAGTCATAAATGAAATGAAAATAATGTTCAACAAAAATATATTATCAAGACAAATTGCAATCATAGATTTAAAATGAAGCAGTCTTGATCATAGAAATAGTTCATAGAAACAATATGAATAAATATTTCAAGTGCTCATCAAAAAATTTCCAATGAAATATGTTTCATCCCAGGTAATAATAGATATGTATGGTAATGGTTTTGATTTCTAGAAATCAGTAGTAAATAGAGCTTCAGATCCAGAATTTTCACTTCTGGTATGCATTTATTCCTCTATAAATCCCTAAATAATTGTTGGCATTATGATGAAGATGATCGAGTCCTAGATGCTTGCATTAATTTTTGGTGTTGTCATTGTTGGAAACAAAGTGTATTGATAAATTCATATTTGATATACCCATGATGAAGGTGATTGCATAAGGATTTTTCTAAGTATCTAGTGTATCGGTGATAATACAGACAATATTGGTAAATTCGATGAGTGGTGATAATATTCAATGTTCAGATGGTGTTATCGGTAAGGCAATCTCTATAGAGTCATGTTTACCTACATCTATGATCTCTTAAGAAGATTCAATGTACAGGCAGATATTTGAGGCAAACACCATTGATATCGGCAAGAACAGTGAATAGTCAACCGGTCTAGTCAAATTGGTTAAATCGAGGTTGCGGTCAATGTTCAAATTATTTTTGAATTATATTATTGAAGGTTGACATTGAACAATACAATTTCCTATGTTGGCATGATTTCTTATGTAATGTAAATGGATTTTTGGATCTAACTTGTAATACGTTATAGGGTTTGTGATAAACTTGAAAATTTATATTAAAGGATGAAAATCATTAAGTTAGTGTGGTTAATTTGTGATGTGGTGATTATGATCTTTGAAGATGAAGGGAAGAAGTGTGGCAAAGGTGTTAGAGAGATCTAAACATCACAATGAGCATTACAGAAGCAGATCTATCAGGGAGAAGGTGTCACCATCGGGTCATTCTTTGAGTTTTCTACTCAACACAAGTTCTAACAGGATTTCAATAAAAATGTTTTAACAAGGTCAATCCTAATAGGGTATGCAGGATCCTAACAGGTCTGAAGACTAAATCCTTTAACATGGTGACTCTCAGAAGGATTTTTAAATCTCTTAACCGAGTAGTTCTGAATAGGACTGTTGTAATAACCTTTAACTGGGTTATAGATACTCTTAACTAGGTATACCCTTAATAGGGTGATGTAATGCTCCTAATAGGGAAGATCTTATGCTGCAGTAGTGAGATTTTTGGGTACTAACTTCCACCGTAGTTTTTCCCTCTAACAAGGGTTTCCACGCAAAAATATTGGTGTCCTTGTGTTACATTTGTGGATGTATTTTTTACTCATCTTCTATGTTACATTTACCTTTGCATGTTGGTTTATTTGAAAGCTTATGAAAATATTTTTTAGATCTTTGGTTGCACTGATTCACCCCTCCCCCCACTCTCAGTGCCTTATAAGACTAATAATTTGTATCGGAGCCAAGTTCCCTTGAAGAAGCCTAACAGCTTGGGGAGGATCCTTAAGGCTGATATGGAGGGTTTAAGATATCGAAAGAAACTTGAGAAGCAACTTGTAGATGTCAAGAAATTATTGAAAGGAAAAAATAATAACTCCAAAAATCAAGAGAAAAGACACATGAACTTGTTGAGAAACTTGAACAACTATCTTAACAAAGTGGATTTCAGGACTCTAAAGCTGCTTTGGAAGAATTTTCTCGGGATAATGAGCAGTTGCATAAAGAAAATAAGAACATCAAAAGAGATTTAGAAGATTTTTCAATCATAATTGGTGAAGAAATGGAAGTAAGGAAGGCAGCAAAAGAAGCAAGGGAAATTTTAGAGGAAGTTGTTAAAGCCAAAGATGGAGCCCTAAAAGCTAAGGTGGATGAGCTCTTCAAATCTAAACAAGAGGTTGGTACATTGTATGCACATCTACATGAGACAAATGAATAAAATCAAAAATATCTAAGGGAGAATGAAAATATGAGGAAAGAAAATGAGATACTGAAAGGTGAATTGAAGGTTGCAAATGATTTACTCAAAAACTTAAATGAAAGTACTGCAAAGCATGATGAACAACTGAAGAATCAGAGAATGCATGGAGAAATTCATGGTTTAGGATACACCAGTTATGAATTTGGTGAATCTTCAGGTACCAAAAAGACCAATCAATATTTAAGGTCTACACCTAAGGTGAATCAAAGAAAATATGGTAAGAGATCTTATAAACCAATTTGTTTTAATTGTCATAAGGTTGGAAATAGTGCTAATGTATGCAAGACAAATATCAGATCTAGTGTTCCAAGTATTAGATCTAATTCTAGACCAAATACTTTTCATGTTTATTGTTACAATTGCAACAAATATGGTCATAGAGCTAATGAGTGCAGGACAAGGGTGACCAATCATTGGTTACAAGAAAAATTCCTTATTAGAATGAGAACATGTAGAATGTTACATGCTCACACTACCATAATTTTGGTCACATGGTGATCAACTACAGATTGAGGACTAATAGAGGAAATAAAGGACCTTGGAGATCAACTGGAATGGCATGTTTTCACTGTCACAAGATAGTACACATTGCAAGGTTTTGTAGAGAAAAGAAAAATAAGGTGAATCAACCAGTTAATCAGTCATACAAGAAAAAGGGAAAGAAGATTGTGAATGTTGAAGAGACCAAGAATCAAATCATGAAAATTTGGGCAAAGAAGAGTGAAGGAAAACCATGAGAAGATTCCACGTCTTCACCAAGTGTGGAGAACTCTTCATTAAACTAAGATATCATTGGATTAGGGGGATAAAATATTGTTAGATCTATATTTGGACCCCTAGATGCATGTGCAGTAAGTTCTATTTTCATATTTAGATGTTTTTGGTTGTTTTGAAGTATGGTATAAAGTTTTGATTAACTGCATGAAGGTTTGGCTGACCGCTAACAAGATCTTTGAAGGTATATATCGTTTGGTATAAACTGGTGACGCAATTAAGGTTGTAGTGTGATGGAAGATAAAAGGTGATTTTAGGTCTCATTGTGTACCTATGCATTCAAGAGCTAACTAGGAGAGACAGAAGTAAAGTCTGAGAAGATTGACAATGATTAAGACAACTGCAGAAGTATTTGAAGAGGATTTGGTGAAGATATTTGTAGAGGTTTGTGTAACTCATCAAGCGGTGACTTGACATGTATTTATTGAAGATCTTTGAGCTTAAAATATTTTGTTTTTAAAATGGATACACTGATTATTGTCAAGATCACTAAGAAACCTAGGCCTTAATTTAAAAGGCATCCATATAAGTTGATATAAAATGATCCAAAGGGTGGCCTAACTAGCGTTCCCTACAGAGTGTTGCACATGGAATATGTTATGTCTTATATCCATTGTAAGAACAAGGGCTTAGGTGAAACACATGTTTTCTCACTGTATGATAAATTATGCAATAATTTGGTGCTGAAGGATGAGCATAGAGTGATCACAGACAAGGGTTTTGAATATGCGATACACTTTCCTTATGAATTCAAGGAAGAACATGTCAGATATGTACTAAGTAGGGTTCATGACAAATTCATGTGGCTTGATCAACCCTACAATATAACTAAGGATGTCATTCATGTTGTTATATGATTATGTGCAACTAGTGAAATACCTCAACTTAGCTCAATTCCACATGATGTAGTTACAGAACTAACGAAATCTAAGTGGGAAAAATGTGCAATGAAAATCAAAGATATCCCCAATAAATCAGTCACTTTTGCATCCATGGTGATAGGATACAAATTCTATCACTCAAGTAGAGTCAATAGTGTGCTTGGTGGAGCAATTCATACTGCATACATGATGGTGAAAGAAGATGCTAAGAATGACCTGTGTTCTGCGATGAGAGATCAGTTTTATCATAAATATGGATAAGATCAATAAGGGTAAAAGGAAAGCATTTAAGTTTAGTGAATTTCTTATGGGTCTATTCATTTAATTTCAAACCTACTTTCTTGGTGTTGGTCCTATTAATTGGGTAGAAGGTACACCAGTTGTGGTCCAGTTGAGGAACTGCGTTAGAGTACTGGGTAATGACTTCAATGAGAAAGGTTGGGGTTATTTTAAGGATTTTCAAAGTAAAATGCATCAAAGGGAAAGAATACTTGCACATGTTGGTAAAAATTTGAAGGATGACATTTTTATGGTGGAGTCTGGACATTGATACTTGTCAGATGGAGGCAGTAGTACCTAGGACCTCATGGGCCATTCATATGGGTTATGAGGTAGAAGCTAATATGCTAATTCTACATGCAGAAGATCTATTGTCAAGACCGGTAAATCCAAACGTACCTAGGTTTGAAACCTATAAAGAGAAGAGCATGGAAGTTCATAATAAATTGAATCAAATAATGATAGAGAAAATAATAAGAAAGGAGGTTGAACAATTTTATCTAAAGAAAGGCTTCACACAAGAAGAAATTGACAAGGCAAGAGCAAGACATGCTGCAGAGAAGGATGGAACATCTAGAGCAACAACTATTGTAGAGGAAGATATAGAAGTTATCTCTTCTACAATCGGTAGACAAAATAGGAGTACCACAGCTACAATAGTGAAGAAGGAGAAAATATCTCCTCCAGCAAAGGCACCAGTGAAGGAGAAGCAAAAACCTTCAAAATATGAGCCCGTAAAAGCAAAGGAGGCTATTGAAATAAAGAAGGTAGTTAGTAAGAGGAAGAAAGAAAAATATCCTAGGAACAAGGAAGCTTAAAGGAGTGAGGAAGAAGGTAATAAACCAGATAATTTCTAGAAGGAGTTGAAGGCCAATGGTAAGAATTCCAAGGTAGTTGGTTCCCCAACCATAAAATGTGACAAAACATATATGAGTAAGTTTATTTCAATAGATAAAATAGTGAAAAAAGCTAAAAGGTGGGGTGTATTAGTTGATGTTAATAAATATTGTGATAAATTCAATAAAGAAGAGCATAAGAAAATTGAGGATGCAGTTGTATTTTGTATGAGTAAACTAGGAAAATATCTTATTGAGTTGCAAGGACAGATCCCCACATCTTTGTACAACAAGATTGAAGGTAGGTGGCTTGCTCCATTAAAGAAAGATAAAGAATTGACATGATATTTTTTAGCCCAATTACAATCGGAAATGTCAAAGGGGGAAATCAAAGAGACTCTTAAGAAAATTAGACCGACATTCAAGATCAAGAAGAGGTTTACAAGGTTACTCATTGGTGAATCTCAATCAGTTCAAGATGAAACTGGGACTATCTTGAAGAATTTTTTGGGTCTTGAAGAACAAGAAAAAGAAGAATAACATGAACATGATGAGCCATAGATGACTCATACCAATGAAGGATGGAAGATTGATGGTGTAAGTCACCATAGATGATATTCTCATATTGGATGTCCCTGGTGAGCCTAAAGATACAACAAATGAATAGGTAGATACTCGTGATACTACAGAGACAGAGAAAGAAATAGATCAAGTTATGACTAATGATACCTCAGTCAAAGTTCCTTCCTATGAGCAGCAACAAGTACCAGTAGTAGAGACAACTGGTGGAGATGAAGATAAGGAGAAGAAAGAGCATGCACATACTAAAGATGTGGAAGTGGAAGGAGAGAAAGGAAAGCAAGAAAAAAGGGAGAAGACTATAGACAAGGAAAAAGAAAAGGTAATACTTTCTATGACTTCTGTTAAGAAAATTTTTGATGAGATGGATGAAGATGACATGCCACTCATTCAAGGTAAAATAGACATGAGTAAAATGAGCCCTACTGAAATGATGAATGTTTCTATGGCTATTAATTATAAGGCCAAAAGGGATTAGAAGAAGGAGGCACAAATAATATAGTCTACAAGAGATATATTGTTATACTTAGTGCCTAAGGTTACCTATGATGAAAAGGATGCACCTATTGAACAATTAGGTTAATTAGTGATAGTTTCACGTGATCAAATGAAAAGTTTAGAAGATGTGGCAGTTAATGAGGGCACAAAAGGATTATGAGAAGAATAAATTAGAAAAGTTATCCCAACACATTGCACTTGATAGAGGTTCATTAGCAGTAGGTGTGAACCGGGTGAAGGAAGCATTGAAGGAAGGTGGTAAGCTACTTGCCACAATTTGTGTTTTTTTCAAATTTTATTCAAGATATTGAGCAGAAAGAGTTGAAGCTCAACATGAGCTATAGAAGTTAGTTGCCAATTTTAACTCTATCAACCAGTCTACTACAAGTTTTGGAGCTCAAGTAAGTGTCATCAATCATAAACTTAAGACTTATAGCAATGAGAATGAGAATATGATAGGTACATTTTTGGAGCTACAAAGTCTACTGATTCCCAAGATGGAAATTTTGCAACAAGGATTTATAGATGCAAACGTTGTATTAGCCCTATCTGATATGATCATAGTGGATGCATTAGAGAAGTATGCGGTTAGATAGTGATAATAGAAAATCACAAGAAGATATGGGAGAATGATCTATAGGTATTAAAGACCAATTTTTGTGATGTATTCAGTAGATTGTAATAGGTATATGCTACTCTCAATATCAATAAAATTTTGAATTTTTCTTATGTTTGTAATACCTTTGTTATTGTTTTCAAAGGGGAAGTAGTATAGAGTAAAATTGGCTAAGTATTTGTAAGGGGGGGTAGCTAGACACTTAGCAATTTCTTCTAAGTGTTTCCATCAATGCATAAGGGGAGATTGTTGGCATTATGATGAAGATGATCGAGTCATAGATGCTTGCACTAGGTTTTGGTGTCATTTTTGGCAACAAGGTGTATTGAGAAAGTTAGATCTGATATACCAGTGATGAAGGTGATTGCATAAGGATTTTTATAAGTACCCAATGTATCGATGATAATACAAACAATAATTGTAAATTTGATGAGAAAAAATAATATTGAATTTTCAAATGGTGCGATCAGTCAGAAAGTATCTACCGAGTCATGTTTACCTACATCTATGATCACTTAAGCTGATTCAACGTACAGGCAAAGATTTGAGGCAAACACCAATGACATCGGCAAGAATTGTGAACAGTCAACTGGTCTAGTCAAATTGGTTAAATAGAGGTTGTGGTCAATTATTCATCAATGTTCAAATTATTTTTGAATTATATTGTTGAGGGCTGACATTGAACATTATAACTTCCTATGTTGGCATGATAGCTTATGTAATTTGAATAGATTTATGAAGCTGACTTGTAATACATTTAAGGGTTTGTGATAAACTTAAAAAAGTATATTAAAGGATAAAAAATCATTAAGTTAGTGTGGTTAATTTGTGATATGGTGATTGTGATCATTGAAGGAAAAGGGGAGAAGTATGTCAAAGGTGTTAGAGCAATCAGAATAGCACAGTGAGAAGTACAGAAGTGGATTTGTTAGGTACAAGGTGCCATCATCAGGTCATTCTTTGAGTTTTCTACTCAAGGCAAGTTCTAACATGTTTTTAATCAAAATCCTTTAACAAGGTTACTCCTAACAGGGTATGTAGGATCCTAACAGGTCTGAAGACCAAATCCTTTAACATGGTGACTCTCAGAAGGAGTTTTAAATATCTTAACCGAGTAGTTCTAAAACATGACTGTAATAACCTTAAACCGAGTTATAGATACTCTTAATTAGGTATACCCTTAATAGGGTGATGTAATGCTCCTAAGAGGGCAGATATTAAAGGTGCAGTAGTGAGATTTTTGGGTACTAATTACCCCCATGGTTTTTCCCTCTAACAAGGGTTTCCAAGAAAAAATATTGGTTTCCTTGTGTTACATTTGTGGATGCATGTTTTACTTATCTTCTATGTTACATTTACCTTTGCATGTTGGTTTATTTGGAAGCTAATGAAAATATTTTGTAGATCTGTGGTTGCACTGATTTTCCCCCCTCCCTCAAATGTCAAAACCCTCATTTATGGGTATGTATGCAGAGAGTATGAGTCATATTTTCAAAGAAGTGGATATATAATCACAACATCTACACAAACCCTAAAATCCATAGCATATACAAGAATCACAAAGATTCAATGGTAAATGTACAGATTATCAATGGGGGTCACAGCCACAAAATGGAAACTCTCATTCATCACAAAGGAAATGAAGATACAACAAAAAAATCACATCTCGTGAAGAAGATAAAAACCATAGAATAATGCACAATAAAGGCTTAATGGAAAATAATAAAAAATATCATGTCGAAGAGGAGAGAAATGAATATACAGAAGATGGAGTCACAATTTGCAAATGAATACCCACCAAGAGCTACAGTGGAAAACATGGAGTTTAAACAATGAGATTTTTTCAAACCCTAGAAAAGAAATGTGGCATATATATTTTACAAGAAGTTATCAAAGAGTAAATTAAACCCTTAGTTTTGTTACTAACTAAAATCCGTATCCCATATCAATGCAGAGGTCAAAGAAACACATATTTTGCCCATGAATGGAGGTCGCAGCATGTCATGGAATACAAAATACAAGTCATAGCCATATATGTACAGAATGACAAGGAATGTTTTGAAGACCCTTCAAGGTCACAGTGAAGTCGCAACCAAACAAAAGATACAGTGAAAGCATAGTCATACCTTAAAAATAATGAGTCCTACAAAGAATGTCTTCACTAAAGACTCTAGGCATCTAGTGATCTCCACAAGTGTCAAACACTAAATCCAAGCGGCAGACCTTAGAAGGTCTCTAGAAGTCTCACCAAAAGATGCAAAAATGGAATGAAATGATAATTAGGGTTGAGAAAGCCCTAATACCTTAGCAGTTTGGGAATTTGTTTACCACTACGTAATTTTGGTGGGATTCTTTTAATAATACTCGTGGAGGTATTTATTTGTAAAATAGAGTTCATGTGCCAAAGTTTGGACATTTAATATTTAATTTATAATTAATAAAATAGCCATAATTTTCTATTTATTAAATATAAATAATATTAAATGAGTGAATTATATTATTTTTTGATACATATTTATATATTTATTAAATAGCGTGTCTCATTATTTATTAAATATTAAATATATTAAATCAAACAATAATGATATAATGTGGAGGGCATATTTGCATGACGCTTTCATTGTAAAATAACAATAATTGGTTGTTGAAATTATAAAACAACGATTATTAATTATTTATTATATGAAAATATGGGGAACTTAGTCATCTTGAGTTTCAGTCTTGGAATTCAATTTGCAGCCAAGGAGGCATCTTCATTTCCTTCACCAGTGATGGGGCAGTTGAGTCCTACTTTTTAGCATTTTGAGTTTTGTTAGGCTCTAGTTCAGAGTTTAGTTTATGTACACATGCATGAGTAGAAGTTTGAGAGGGTTTTGATGAGGACTTATTGTTTTTATCACCTTTTGTTTGCATGGATTTCTCTCAAATTTGAGGATGTGCTTCTACTTTTGGCAGCTACCAGCAATTTGAGTTGGAGTTTTCTTTTGTGCTTGAATTTCCTATAAAGTCCTAGCTTATGTACCTTTTAGGTGTGGATTCATTTTACCTTATTTTTGCATATTAATAATTGAGGTATTATTTTTTTGAATAGAGTTTTCATGATTTGTAGAAGGTTTTCCACCATTATTGAATAGCGATTAAAGGTTTCCTTCTCAGTTTTGTTGTATCAAGGTGTTTATTATGGGTATTTGGTGAAGTATTATGATTCATTCCTCTATGTTATCAAGCTCTTTTCAGTATTTAGATACAAGATTTGGATAGTTTACATGTAGGTTTGTGATTGTGTCTCTTATTTGTATTCAAGAAATTGAGAAAACTTTACTATTTTCCTTTCAAGGTGTCAGATATTGAGTCTTGTCATAAGAAAATATTTTGCATGTCTTATCTAATTGAGTTTTTGAGCAATTTGTAATTCTTTAGGAGGTGATTTTTTGAATATTTACAGCTGCATTTCATATTTCTATTCATTTGGTGCATCACCCATTAGTTTATAGGATATTTAATCTCGCAAGCAATCCTCCTCACCCTTTTCCTATCAAATATTTAAGTTTAAGTGAATATCAAAAAGGAACCAGCCTTGTAATCCCAGAGATGCAGTCTGAAGCTCTTACCACCATTGAGATTGTTTCCATGTTACGACATGATAGCTAGATTTCACATCTCGCTACAAGCCCAAAATCTGATCGCTAACAATTTTTTACACGTCTGGTGGGACCCAAACTGGTTCTCATTTCTTTGGAGATTCATTTTTTTTGTTTTGGTGTGAACAATAGTTTCTCAGCCTTTAAAAAGGGAAATTTTCAGCACCTGGTGACTCTATACTTTGGTTTTTTAGTGGATATAGTGTTTGAAGCTTATGATAAAAGTACAAACTAGGTCTAGTAGGGAGAAATTTGATTACCAGGAGCTTTAACCAGAAAGAAGAGGACGTAGAGAAGTGAGAAGAGGTGGGAGAATAACACAAATTACAACTAGAGAGGTCCCTTCTAGTTTTGATCCTACGAATCACAACTTTTGGAAATACTCATTTTACAAGTTTTGAGGACCTAGTAGATCAACTAACTGAAGATTTCTCTCTTCCTAGCAGTTCTATAGTACCTAGCAGTTCTAATTCACAATTTCTACTAGAAAATGCATTTTAACCAGAAGTAATACAATTCTTCCATCAGTTGTAAGTCATTTTTCAGCTATAAGTAAAGTGGTACCATTTTTTATACAGCTAGTATTGCCTACTATAGTTCAAATGGCCAAACCAGTACCACCAATAAAATAGCCTTTAATGGATTTTAACCATGGAAGCCCGTTGAACATCACAAATCACCATGATATTCCAGATGCATCTTTGAAACGATTACCATTTTTAACTGAAGAATATCATGTGATAGCTATATAGCACATCAAAGAGTAGCTTCCTTACATGGAATTCATCAAGTGGTTGAAAAAGATGTGGCATTGAAGCTTTTAGAAGCTTCATTCAAGGGAAAGGCCCTACATTGGTTCAGTGGTATGCCTCTTAATTCTATCTCTATATGGGATGAATTAGGTGAGTGATTGAATCAATAATTTGAATATGGATATGATCATCTTTCATTGGTAGAATAACTAACTAATATCAAAAGTGCTCCACATGAACAGATGTTTGATTTCAACTATCGTTTCCAAAAGACCTAGAATAGAATTTCAAATCTGTTAAAACCCTCTAACGAATATGCTTTTTTTATTTTATCTCAAGGCACTAAATAGTGATATTTCAGTGTTGATTCAATCTATGTGGGGTAATACATTATCAGCAACATTTGATATTATAATTAGGGTGGAAAATAGTTTGATTTGGGTGGGAAAGATTTCTCCTAGGCCTCCTACGCTATTTTTTTTAGAAATTCAGCCAACTACATCTGTTGTACCACTAGTATTGGCTTCTGTCCTAACATTTCTAGCGTATAATCCTAAAGTTGCAACAGAGAACAATGCTACAATAGTCCCTTTTCATAATTTTAAGGATCTCAAAGAACAAAATGAAAGCATGCAAAAAATGTTGTAGACTTATGGAAACAATATTATGAGCTTGGAGAGGCCACAAAATAGGTAAATAGGCCAAATCAAACACCTTATTAGTAGAATAGGCCTAATTATCAAGCAAAAAATCAAGGTCAAAAATTAAATTACAATCAAAAGGCGAGTCAACCCTATAATCCTATGACTCTGAGAAATTCAAGGGAGCTTGTTGTTGTACCTCAAAACAACAATGCACAAGAAGTAAAAAAATAGTTTTTCTTGTAATCAGTCTCATTCTTAGATAAGTTGTCCCAAGGCTTCCATGAGACACACACTTGACTTACAAAAAAATGAGGTATCTCAACAAGATACACCTCAATATGGTAATCAGTAGCAAAGCATTCAAAATCAGCAAGGTAATCCTAATACTACACTGATGAATTGTGAATAAAATGAATATATTGAAGATAATTATGCACAAAATCATATTTGGGTACCTATAGAATCCAATACGAGATCAAAAGAAAAGTTTGATAAAGATGGACAACAAGCTAATAAAGGAAATAATGACCAAGTTCCAAGTGTTCAAGTTCAAGAAGGACCTTCTAATGTACAAACGCTTTAAGAGGCACCAAATAATTATCAAAAAGCTACTAAGGATCAACAAAAAGCCTCAGATCAACAAGTACAAGTATCAAAATTTGTTGTTGTACCAAAATCACAACAACATTTTAGTAACAGTAACTTCAATATTATTGAACAATTAAAGAAAACAAATGTGAATGTGTCCATGTGGGATGTCTTAGCTCTTCTCAAGCAAAAAAAATATTGCATGAGGCACTACAATCTCCTTCATTGTCAAATGAGTTATTAGACCAGCCACCATCTAAATTTATGCTTTTTGATAACCATGGAAAAATTATTGAGAAACAACCCAATGTAGTTAAACCACCCCATTTTATGTTTCATTGATTATTGGACATCACCTAGTACATAATTGCATGATTGATTCAGGCACAAGTAGTTTCACAATGCCCAAACAAATTGTGGACAATTTGGTATTACAGTATGAGCCAATGGAGAAGGGGGTAGTACAACTAGATGGGACTTATGTCAATACTCTTCCAGGGTCATCAAAAACTTAAGCCTAACTTTACATTCTTTCCCCAATTTCCCTATCCCTTAGCATATCTATGTGATTGATCTACCTTCATATTTTTTTATATGCTTGTCACAAAATTTTACAGCCAAAATAGGAGGGTATTTGTCATCGGATTGGTCACACATTTTATTTAGAACCAAAAATGGGACAAAAGTAGCTGTTAAATTTGAACTGATTGCAAAATATTGTGTTGAACCATATAATCTAAGTGTCATTAATGGGGTTGACGCTATTTTGTTTTATTATGAGGATGGTATTTTTGTAAATGAACCTAAAACGCAAGTAAAGAACATCCTAGATCTACTTCTAGATGTGTGGACATCAGATAATCATAATGATGTTCAATTAGGTAAACCTAAGGAGGTGAGTTTGGGCAATTATCTTATTCATGAACCTGGTGACTTTATTCCTAATATTGCAAAAGATATGTGTCAGCAGTCTGATCAATTGGTTAATAATGTTTGGAAGTTGTATTTTGATGGGTCACACAAATGAATTGGTGCGGGAGGTTGTTGTGTGTTAATTTCACCTTCTAATGATGAGTATTATTCATCTTTTAGATTTACATTCAGCTGTACCAATAATAGTGTAGAGTATGAGGCATTAATTCACGGTCTTCAATGGGCCCAAAAAAGAGGTATTTGTTGTTTGTAGGTATTTGGAGACTCAAATCTTATTGTGAATCAGGTTAGAGGCATTCATACCAGTAAAAATGAACTGATGAAGTGTTACAAGAAGAGACTATGGGATATTATTGAAGAATTTCAAGCTTTTAAGTTGTCTATTCTGAGGAGCAAAAATAAACATGTTGATCGATTAGAAGCCATTGGTGCATAGTATGACATACCAACTAAGATCAGCAGAAATACAAACAAAACTATGTCAAGGTAATTGTGAGGTCCTCTATGCCAAATAATACTCAAAATTGGCAAGTTTTTTATTCAAACTAGCAAATAGTCAACTTCTTAAGGGAAGAAGTTG
Source organism: Thuja plicata (assembly GCA_018584345.1). Lineage (NCBI taxonomy): Eukaryota > Viridiplantae > Streptophyta > Pinopsida > Cupressales > Cupressaceae > Thuja > Thuja plicata. The sequence goes on from MU224884.1 coordinate 1,138,867, forward strand.
AATTTTCTAACACAAACCAGAAAAGGCTAAGAGATCAGTACAAAGATCAGATCATTCAATTCAAGACTAACAATCTTCCCAAGGGCCTAGTAACCTTGGAATATATTTTTAATATTAATGATGAGCTTAGACAAGAAAAGGCCAACTTACAAATCAAAGAAGATCACCATGAAGATATTGAAATTTTGAAAGATAAGTTATTGAAATTAGGAAAGGTGTGTACCTTGGAGGAAAAAAATGCTTTTGTATTACTTTGTCAAGAATTCAGTGACATATTTGCATGGGAATATTCTGATCTGAGAGGATTTGACCCAAGCATAGAATAACATAATATTGAGCTTGAACCAAATGCAAAATCGGTAAGACAAAAACAAAGACTGGTTAATCCATGGCTTGAGCCTCTTATGGTAAAAGAGTTAAATAAATTGATTGAGATTAGTATTATTTTTCCCATAAAACACACCTCATGGGTGTCCAATATTGTACCAGTTAGAAAAAATAATGGAGAAATCAGACTTTGTGTCAATTTCTGTGATTTACACAAAGAATCACTAAAAGATATACATCATTTGCCTTCCATGCAGAAGATTTTACAAGTTGTTTCAGGTTCAGAGTAGTTTTCATTGCTAGATGGTTTTTCAAGCTACAATAAGATACTTCTAAAGGAAGAGGATAGATATAAACAACATTTACAATCAAGCGGGGTACAATGGCTTATCAAAAGATGAATTTAGGGTTGTCCAATGCTAGTGCTACGCTTAAATGGTCCATGGACATGGAATTTAAAGGTTTGATGTACAAAAATTTGTTGGTTCATTTGGATGATATTACTATTTTTATCAATAATCTAAAAGATCATTTAATGCATTTGAAACAAGTATTTAAAAGGTGCTGAGAATATTGCATTTCATTAAATCCCAAGAAATGCGTGTTTGTTGTCCACAAAGGGAGATTGCTTGGTTTCATTGTGTCAAAAGGAGTTACCATAGATCCTGAAAGAGTGAGTGCAATTATTTCTTTGCCATTATTGGCCCATAAAAAGGGACTTCAAAGTTTCTTAGGAAGAATTAATTTTGTCAGAAGATTCATTCCAGATATTTATGAATTATTAATGCCTTTGACACCTCATGCTTAAGAAAAATATCACTTTTTATTGGAAAAAAGATGGAAAAAGAATTTTTGAACTGATCAAAGAGGCCTTAGCTACTACCCCCAACATTGTTAAATCCAAATTTTGAAAAATATTTCACTTTATATGCTTTGGGAACTGTTAGTCCAAGTCTTGTACTTGTCCTTCTTAAGTGATTTCTTGAGTCACCCTTATGTTTTCTGATATTTTTAAGTTCCTTAAGATTTTTTAGTTCAATCATTCACTAAAGATTTCGGTCATTGGTCTTGTCGTGCTTGGAAAAGTGTAAAGTTTATTTGCTAACAATTTGTTTGAACAGGCTTGAATACCTTTGAACATCCTTGAATAGGTTTGAACTTAGTTCAAACTGGTTCAAGGTAGTTCAAGGTGGTTCTTATGTCTAAAGAAGTTTGACAGGTGTATAAAGTTGTCGAAAATGATTTATGTGTTTATAAGTAGCATGAATACTGAGGTTGTACAAAAAGAAAGAATTTGGGCATATCAGTATGGGATCTATTGCTTGAAGATTGATTCAAATGATTGAAGGACCTGAATAATGTTGAACACATGTGAACCATATTGAACTTTGTTCAAGGGTGTTCAAAGTTATTCAGAAATGACACAAGGCAGAAAAGAAAAGGTAATCTTCAGACAACTCAGTAGTGGGTCCTACGAAAATGAGGGTATTTAATGAAAGAAAGTAGTGGTGCCGATTAAATACGCATGAGGTGTCAAATCAATCATTAATCCATATGACATCAAATTTTGTGAAAGTAACATTAATGAATTGCATGCATAAACTATCATATCATGCTTTTAGCTTTTATTGTCGTAAATATTTGTAATTAATGATTAAATCTTTTGCAATCTCTATTTAAGCCTATCATTCCACTCATATTTTGAAATAATGTCACTATTGAGAGCTGAGCAGATGGAAGGTGAGGACTTTGGAACTCCAGTATTCAGAGGTTTCTACAAAACAAGGTGAGTCAGGCTACTCTCACTGCAGTGTTTTTAAATTTTAAATTGAAAAAATATTCAGAGGATTCTATGATAGATGCAAGATTATTACAGTTATGAAATCTGATTTTCACCTGTTTGGGAATATTTCGAGTCTAGTTTGTGAAGGCCCAATTTTGATAGACACTGATCTGGGGGGATATGACTTAGAAAGGTTATCATAAAGGCTTTCCAATTCCCTAGAAAATATTCCAACTTTGGAAATTCTACATAGCGGACTCTGCATTGTCGCTACATTTCCTCCTAAAGTAATTTGCCCTAAGCTGATTTATGAATGCATTCACAACTACGACCAAAGAACTGAGTTGATTCTTAAAAGGGATGGTAGTGTCTTATTGTCCATTAATAGGTAAATTGTATCCCTAGCTTTTCAAATTCCAGAGAAGACCTTTTCTGCCTTTTCCCTGCACAATCCCTTGTCAAATTCAAACATAAAACAGATGGAAATTGTACTTCTATGGCTAAGCATTGGTTATTGAACCCTTGAAGGGGAGGTTTGTGTCTACCTAAAAATTTCAATATAAGTCATGTACACTCATATATTAGCAATGTCATGGTGATTTTGCAGAGGGTGAAAGGATCCCCAAAGACTTACTTCTTCTCTGGTTGGTTATTTTGTTATGTTCAAATTGTCCTTGAAGGAAAACAAATCTTGGATTGTGTTGAGTTAATTGCTAGTTCCATGAGAGAGCAACTTAATAACTCAAAACTTACTGGGAGTAGTTTTTTCATGTCCTCCTATCTTATGTATTGTTTAGCCTACAGTAGACAATGGAACGGAATGCCTCATGAGCCTTGGTAAGATGGTATGTGTGTTTATGAATATTTTCCAAATCCTGCATAGAAATAATATAATCCAAACTTACAGGAGAGTACATGATACCTTTATGGGCAAGCTCTATTTTGAATTAACCAGAGACTCTACTAGAAGGATGAGCTCAGAAGCTTAGGGTTTTGTGACTAAGTTTGGAAGCTTCTACACCTATTTCTCTAGATTCACCTATATTAGGGTTGGTGGCTTTGAATATTCTCCTATGAGGTTGCCTAGGTATGCCTTTGACTATTTTGTTCTTGCAGAAGTCTGTAGGAAACTTGCTATTGTTCTTAAAAGGTTCCTCCCTGAGGAAGAATGGGAAAAAGTGTTCCCAATACCACTGGGTGAATTTTCATGTGCTTCTATGGAAGATGCAATACGCATAGGGAGTGACTTAAGGAATTTTGATTTAAATTTTTACACTGAAAGAGAAGGATTTTACAATAAGAACTTTGCTAGTGGAAGCCTAGGGCTTAGGTCTCATATGTTTCCCATCCCCCATCTTGAATATTTTTGGGAGGACTGCTCTGATGAGTCTCAAGTTAAAGAAAGAGAACACAACAGACGATGTATATCCTATAAGGAAACTTAGGTGTGGAAACAACTTCCTACACTAATCTCTAAAGGAAAGTATTGTGCAAATTCTTTTAAATCCTTACTATTTTAGATTTGTTAACTACTTTAACAAAGATATTGCAACCATATACCATTCATACAGAAAATAGAGAATGAAACAATGATTTACCCTGGGGAAAACCTTTCGGTAAAAAACCCTAGCACTCCAAAACCTGCACAATGTATTATCTTCAACACAACGGTTACAACACACTTGCAATGCAAGTTCTTTCAGGAGACAATTGACACACAGACAAATCCAATAGCACCAGATTATACCAACAATACACTCTTTCTCTATATCCGTCTACAACCCTAAAAAAATGCTTATATCATGCGCTTTCCTTTTTAGGGCAACTTCCAAAGATAGTCGTATTAGGGTTTTACCATTCTCTGAGAAAATAGGAACCCTAAAAAAATTTCCGGGGAGATGCCCCGAACCCCCCGGTTGGGAGATCAAGGATTGGAAGAGTGTACAGTACTCAACTTTATCAGTTGCCACATGTCTTGCATGTCTTCACCTGTCATTGAAATCTCCTATAAATATCTCTTACGTGTCATAGGAATCCATCATAACCGTTTCAGCCATGATCTCCTTACACACACTTCAAGATGCTGACACATCAAGTGGAGTGACACATCAACATGCCAACTAGACATGTACACTCACACTTAATTACATTATTTGGAAGAAATACATTTTACAAACCAAATAATAAGAATAGGAATTATCCAAGGTTGAGACACCTTATTCCTAACATTCTCCCACTTGTCGAACACCTTGTAAGAGCAATAGGAACATAATAGGAACTAACCGCTATAGGCCAAAAGGCCCATAGACTTCGAACACCATCTAAACTTTGTAGTGCCCACTGGTTTCATTAATGCATCTACAACATTCTTCACAGTATCTACCTTCTCCAAATTTACCTTTCCATTTTCCACCATATCTCTCACAAAGTGAAACTGCACATCAATGTGCTTCATTCTGGCATGGAAAGTTGGATTCTTTGCAAGGCAAATAGCGCTCTAACTGTCACACCAAATAGTAATCTATTATGCATCAACACCAACATCAGAACACAATATCCTAAGCCAAATGGCTTCCTTACAAGCATGAGTAGCAGCCATGTACTCAACTTCTGTAGTGGAAAAAGCAACCACAGGTTGTCGCTTACTCATCCAACTAATGGCACCACCAAACATAGTGAACACATAACCACTAGTGGATCTCCTGCTGTTAATATCACCTGCCCAATTTGAATCCACAAACCCATGAATACAAACTGAATGCAGATATCTAGAAAAGTTACCATGGTAACATATGGAGTAATCTGATGTACCCCTCAGATATCTGAATACTCGCTTAACTGCATCCCAATGTACCCATCCAGGGTTATCCATAAACCAACTCAGGACTCCCACTGCTTGGGCAATGTCTGGTCTAGTACAGACCATAGCATACATAATACTACAAACTGCACTAGCATAAGGTACTCTACTCATGTCCACCACCTCACTAGGAGATTTTGGACAATCATTTACAGATAACTTTGTTCCCACTGAAATAGGAACACATAGTGGTCTACAATCTGCCATGCTGAACCTATCCAACACAGACTTCACATACTTACTCTGACTCAACCAAAGTTTTATGTTAGACCTGTCTCTACTGATTTCCATACCCAAGATGTACCTTACTACCCCAATATCTTTCATCTCAAACTGTGTTGACAACTGAGATGTAAAATCAGAAATCATACCCTTACCCTTCCCAAACAGCAACATATCATCAACATATAATGCAACAATAAGAGGGCAATCATTTTCAACTCTAAAATAAACACAATGATCTGATTTTGATCTTACAAATCCAATTGACAACACAAAGGCATCAAACTTAAGGTACCACATCCTAGGAGATTGCTTCAAACCATATAGAGATTTCTTTAA